>FIZR01015818.1:0-49137 GCA_900060175.1 Ferrisia virgata
GCAATTTTTGACCATGTCAGATACTTATTCATTTATTTTTTTTTTTTTTTTTTCTAATGAGCGAATGGATGATGTCGATGCCGGTGTCATCGTCGTCGTCATCTTTATCGCCGTCATAAAACCAGTTGGTCTTATTAATTGTCGTCTGCGCGGCTACGAGTGCGAAAAATTATTGAAAAAAATCTTCGGATACTATATTGTCTGCTGGTACCAAGCGATGGTGCTCAGATAAGACGATGCAAGATGGCGAATTAATGCCAAATTCGTCATAAATATACATTCGCTCGCGACAAATACCCGGAAATGTGTACCGGTTGTTCGCGCACTCGATCGTAAAATATGATACTTTTTTCATTCTTCTTCTTCTCCTCCACATCTCGTATTAATTAAATTATATTATATTATATATTCCGACGGCAGATGAGTCTGTCTATATATAATATATAATATAAGTATACTTATTTAGCTTGCGTCTTCCTGATTGGATTTTATTGGTTGTTGCTACCAGCCATACTGGACAATTTTGCAAACCATAAATTTAATCATTGAATCAACACAGAAGACAGGTTACATTTACACGGGCTAATTTGATCGTTGCGATTTGCAAAATATAAAAATAACATTGAGAAATAATGGCGTTTCAGCCACATATTTAGTCTCCCATTGCAAATGATATCTCAAAAAGTGCATACAATATTGCTAAGAATCACAAAATATTATGTACACAGATCGACCTTGGTGTAGCTAACTCGACAACGTCAGCATGCAAAGGCGCTATTCACCTATTGACGTTTGTTCAACACACAGACAGGTATTATTCCAGTTACCAATAAGCAAGACCAACACTGAGAGTAATTAAAAGTACACGGTGGCTAACAACCTATTTGCATATTCTCGTTCATTCTTAAAACATTCATTCGCATCTCGTGTTTGCATATTAAATGGGCTCGAGTCGTTTGTTTACTTTTTTTTTTTTTTTTTTAAAAACGCGAACAGACCAAAAACAACAAAAAAAGAAATAAAATAAAGAAATAAACATTATACTGAAATTTTAAATTAAACGTAGCGAAAATTCAGCGAACATTGAACTGATTTAAATTTGACCGCCAGAACTCGTATAATATACCTACGAATCTACTTAACGCCTTTACTAACAAGACCTCCTTCTTCCTATGTGAGACTCGTGTTTCCGTTCTTCGCTTCCCACCGACCCCGACGACACTTGTGTAAATTTATTCGGTTAGATTTTCGATTGTAATATTATGATTAAAATTCGAGCAATTACGTGTAATAAATCAATTTTCGAATCGTTGCCATGCGTGAAAAACAAACACATAATGTAAAAAATGATGGTTAGATAGGCTATCCATTACAATAACTTATTTTCTAATACATTCGCAGGTATTATCATCGCTTATACATATCTAGATAGAGAGGTACCTTATATGCATCCTCTTACATCACAGCACACGTTATATAGACCTACTCAGATGATAAGATAAAAGAAAACGTGGAAGGGGTAGAGAGAGAGAGAATCGACTCCAGCATATGTAAAATTTTCACATCTCGAATCTCGAGCAATTAATCTTATCGAAAATCATAAACAATAGATCATCTTTGGACTATTTCCCACAACATCGAAACGCAACTCAGCACATAAGATAGGTACCTATACGATGATGAGGTAAATTATTGAAGGCTACCGCACTACCTTGCTCTCTCTCTCTCTCTCTCTGAAATCCCATCGATTTTATTATTATTCTCTTTAGCCAGAACTATCGCGTCCACAACTACACACACACACATACATACATACCCGAGAGTCGAATAAATTATCCGATTAACAATAAATTCTCGCTTACAGGTAGAAAAAAATTCAACTCGTATTGGTAATATTCAATTTTTATCGATCCACTAATCGAAAGTTGTTTTTTTCTCGACATCATCGACATTTATCGAATCCACATTCTCGAAGCTATCCGCTACACAGTAGTTCAACTAGCAACCGTATCAGTGGCGATCTTTATATTATGCATAAAGGAAAAAAAGAAGAAAAAAAAAAAATTCTCGAGGGTTTCTCAATAATAATTAAGTATCTAACCTATAATCTCCTTCTTCACCACCTATTTGACATCTTTGGCGATAATTTTAAATATCAAATTGTGCAGTTGGTCTTGGTCGTTCGTTACTACTGCCGGCGAGTTTTTCAAACCTTGAAGAAACAAATAACAAACGTGTATCCGCAACTTTTGCGAAATTTCTCCATATTCTACACGCTGAATAAATTATTCGCGCTAGCGCCATCGCCATCGCCATAAGCTTACGATCCAATGAACGTCGCGTCGTCATAAAGACGGGATTTTTTTCAATAACACTTGTACCGACGACTGATACATACAAGTATGCTGATATGTGGTGCGTATGGCAAAGATGAAGGTGCACAATATGATGATTTTAATATCTTCTATTTGCATGGTATAACGCAACGACCTTAAAAAAAAAAAAAAAAAAACAGTACCTGGCGGCTTAGGCGACCAGCGATGCGTATTTCTCGCGTCGCCGGTCATCTCTATGGCGCGTATCAATACAACATGTAGACGACAAGGCTGTCGAATATACAAGAGTATACGAAACATCTTCATAGTTCAACGATCAAAGAGCTTTTTTGCACCATGAAGTACGCACATCATACGTAGCGGCGTGTACGGTACCTCAAGTACGAACAACCGTTTTACATACTGGTACAATGCTGCAAATATGATTATGCTGATGTCATATCTTCTTGTCCCCATACGTATTTGTCTTTCTACTTCGCAGTTTTTCGTACAAATTCTTCTACTCAAATATCGAGTGAAAGGATCTCTACGTAGTATTTATAATTGTTCACGATAGCGTCAGTGCGCAACTGAAACATTTTGCGTGTTACTTGATGCACCTGATGACGACGATGACGATGGTGATGATGGTTACAGTGTATGGCATGGTTGCTGTGATTTGTATCTTGTAATAGTCGAGTGTATAGCTGCGTAGTAGGTGTCATATCGATTGATCAAGTGATCTCAATTTTGAGAATGGTTCATGAAGCTGTACATAAAAGGTGGCAATCTGATCTTCCATACACATGAACATTAGATTACTAGTAATTGAATCATATGATTTGCTTCACCCTCACTGGGTTAATATTCTGCATTTAACTCAACTTACAAGTAGGGATTCAATCGAGCTCAATTACCTCGAGATCTATTCATTATAAGCAGACGATACTTCCATCTTAGAATATTCCTCACACAATTCTGCACATATTTCCTTTCTAATATTAGCCTTTGTAGAGTCAAAAAATGGCTCAATAAATGCGTTCAAAGCTCACGATAAAAATTTCACTTTATTACGACACTAAAAAAATTACTGAATCTTTTTGAGATGATTAAGCTTAAAGCCTGTTTATCATAGCTTTGTTTCCAGAGAATTTGCTGGGAAACTCGATGCAAGATCAAAATTCCTAATTCATATGTTCCCTCATAAAATCAAAAAAAAAATCCTAATCAGCATTGCACGTAGGAAGGGTTCAATTGGGCTAAAAAGTCAAAACCCCCAAAAGCCATACCACGGGTCTCTACAGACGAGACATACCTAATTTCCACCTCTTATTCCAATTAGGAGGGGAGTTATGCGGGGAACAAACTCTAAATATTAGAAAAATATACAAAAAAAAAAAAAAAACACATATTTGGGGCAGTAAAGATGTGCAATGGGACAGAAAAGTCGAGACCTCCAAAAGGCACATGTAAGGCTTCTACTAAATGTACACAGCTAATTTCAAGTACCTGACTCAATTAGGAAAGGAGTTATGCGAGGAATAAACTAGAAAAATAAGAAAAAACGACCAAAAACCCACATATTTGAAGTGGTGTAGGGGTGAAATGGGGCTGAAAAGTTGAAACCCCCAAAAGGCAAATCTTGGGTCCCCGCTAAATGTACATACCTAATTTCAACTATCTAGCTCAATTTAGAGGGGAGTTATGCCAGGAACAAACTTTAAAAATAAGGAAAATGAGAAAAACTGATACGAAAAAACTCTTCTTAGGGGCTGTGAGGGAGTGCAATGAGGCTAAAAAGTGGGAACTCCCAAAAGGCACATGTAGTACCCCAACTAAATATACATACCAAATTTCAACATCCTAGCTCAATTTGGTGGTGAGATAGGACAGGAACTGCTCTTTTTCGAGGTCAAAAAGGGGGAAACCCCCCATATCTCTCCTCCTAATTGACTCAGAAAGTTGATTTTTGGATATCTTATACAACTTTTGATTCTCTATCAATAGGATTAAAAAGGGACATTTTTAAAGTTTTTGACCCCTCAGCACCCCCTCTCCTAAATTGGGGCATATCTCAATTTTGACCCAAGTTCATCCGCACTCATATATATCTAATCCGCCGCCAAAGGGAGCCAATTGACTGAAGTGGGGCGATTTCGGTCGGTATCGAGCGGAGTAAATGATATTAATGTTCAAGAAAAAAGAAAAACAAAAATAAATATCTGGCAGTACCCAAAACCGTCTTAATGTTCTATTAGGACTTCAAAACAGATTATGTTGATCCCTCCCCCCCCCCATCTGCTGATAGACTGCAATAGCCTGATTTTCATTGACAATATGACATAGAAAATCAGGCTAATAACTCAATAAATACACTTGAAGTTCATGATGGTAAATGTTTTCTTCTTCTGACAAACTGAACTTTGGTAACAAAATAGAGTGATCGTCTTCTCCCATCTAAAATTGGGTTCTTTGTGTCATTTTCGGCATAATCGTTGTAATCGGTAGTTTTTAGAGTGGGAGAGAGAAAATTGAGTACCCACGTTCAATATTTCTAGGTGGCATTGATCTGGCTAGTATACCTATAAGAACTATGTTTCGCTTGATAGGACCGATCTCACTACTAGCTAGCACCTGGCTGCTTTCAGATATGTGACTAGTTGGCTCTATTTTTATAAAAGCCATTACTTCATCTTAATCAATGCCTCCCTAGCAATGGTGACAAAAGACCGGACTTCATACAAGAGTAAATCTGGCAAAGGGCACAGCCATTCTGCCCCAAATTGCTGGTTGGCTTTCAGAGTGTTCCAGTCTTGCATCGTGGTTTCATCGGGATTAGGAGCACTTAATAACATGAAATACAACAAGTTAGCTAAAAAAAAAAAAAAATGCTTCAGTTAATTCATCAGAATATCACTTTATAATTTACCAAAACCGCGCATCCTTTGACTATACGATTCAACAAAATCTTGAATAGAATCTTATCTGAAGATTTTATAGCAACCACTGGCGTAAGTCTGGAATTGATCATCAGATAGTCAAAATATGTCTATATAAGATCAATCATTTTTCTACGCTCGTCCCAAAATATGAATAACAGTTAGACAAACTGTCGACCCTTAGACTAGATAATTTAGTCGTTTACATTGTATATTTCGCCTTATGACCCGGGGTACGTTTAAAAAAACTCTTTCTGTAATTGTAAATTTAATGACGCGACGCACACGTTTAAACGTCGAATTAGCAAGGCTATGGTATACAAAAATGAGCACCGCAGAAGCAAAATTTATTAACCACATAACTCACTAATTTTTTCAGTGTACGTTGGCATTATTCCAATATGTCAGGGCGATTATTATACTCCTAACAGACAATTCCTTCTCATTTTTTCCTCCAATGCATTATCGTTATTACAACTTCAGACATCGTCTTTCAAATGCCGACATAGTCAACTCTTACACACAGGCTGTACTGAGTAACAAGTGTGTAAATAGCATACGATGCATTTTTATCGCTATAACCGACAAAAAAAAAATTATAAAGAGAGAAGAAAACCTATCTTTACACGAACATACCTATAAGGATCACAAGCAGAGACGATGCGATACATCGTAGCATGAGTTTTCGCGCGCTGTGCACAAATAGGACACAGATCGGCGTCAGAGTCCAGCCATCGCATCGCATCGCATAGGTTTCTCAACGCAAAAATAATAATAAAAAAAAAAAAAAAAAAAACGATATCGCAGACGCGACCATATACATTTATGCTATTCTTAACGGGAAATAATTCTGGGATAGCGTATCCATATCGCAATCTCTTCGTAATATATGGGTCACTGATATAATAAGTCATTTTGCTTATCGCTTAATATACATCGCCGCCCGTAGAGGTGTTACGGATAGGCTCATCGCATGTCTCATGTATACTTCTAGCTTTATTGATACATCTCCTATGGTCGATGATGTTCTCGGATATGTACATATATGATGACGTCGCCGTATCCTTTCATGCTATACAGCCACCGAATTCGCATATATATCCAAATCCATCAATGTAGGTACACACTACGGTACGCATTTAGGCAACTGTTTGAAATAATTATCAGGGTGGAGGTCAACGTTGGTGTTGTTTTGCAATTGTTTTCTCTGTCGAATATCGTATCAGTGGTCGCGATGATTTCAATCTTCTTGTATGTCAGGGTTGTAGCGGAAGCTGTGTTCCATAAATTTCCATAATATGAGTAAATATATTTCTGTACCATTTTTACAACATACGCAGATTACATTTTTTTTATCATCCGTCCATTTGGTAATTTTCCTCGTTTTGCCTCTGGTGAAACACACACAAGAGCAGGTATGCATACACAGTTCTCAATGTACAAATATAGGTATTTTTGTAGCTCGCCAAAAAAGAAAAAAAATATATATACACATAGGAAAGAAACCCGCAGTTGAATTATTATTCGCCACTTATCTTTTGAATTATTACCGATTATACATTGTAAAACAAATTCTTGGTGTTGTCCGAGGTGTCCATGCCTGCGCCACACCAGGCCGCATAAGCGAAACGGTCAGCGCAGCGCGGCGAATAAAATGAAAAAATATACCTACGCCGAATATAATAATAATAATATGAAAATTAAAATACCCGCGTCCGCGTGAATACGAATACTTCTCTCTGCTTCTTACGTCTTGATTTATATATGCTTTTATTACGTCACACTTTGCAACCGAGCGCAACAGCTCGATATGTATTCGGGGTGGCTATAAAATACCCCTCACATGTAATCGGATATGTGAACACGGTTTTACTCTTTTTAGGCGCTTTTGTCCATTTACCAAGTATATTTCCATCTTATTCGCTGCGTGTTTCTTCTTTTTTTTTTTTTTATGGGTTTTGCGCTCGTAACCTTTCGGATAATTTCCATAAATCATAACTATATGATATGGAAATTAGCGCGCTGCGTCTTGCATTACTCACGCGCGGATACACGCGTCATTCCTCTTTATTTTCATGATTGATGAAACCAGATTTTGGTAGCTACGTGAAATGTACAGGTAGGTATGTAGGTATTTAAGTATACTCGTACAAGTGCGTTATTCTTCGTCTTTCGAAACTATACGTAGGTACATTTTGTTTCCCTCTATTTTTCATTATTTCCTAAAATCGTATATACCTTTTAGAAAGGTAACCAGTTAACGCACACTTCGGAATTTCGAATGGTCACTTGATTTATAGAATACTCGGATTATGTAATTTATGGCGAGATGAAAGAAAATTGTTAGGTGAATTTCAAAATCTAATTCAAACCAGGATCATAACCAGCGGGGAAGCGAAAGCTCATATGAACGGAAAATTAGTTCTCAAAACATCTCAATAAAACACACATTTGGGTAACTAAACATTACAATTTATCAAATTTGTGCCCTTGTGACCCATTTCAAATTGATTTTTTGACCTCTTCAAAAAATTTTTGATTTGTCAATAGTTGACTATTAACAGTTGACCATCAGGAGTGGACCATCAAAATCCTGATTGTCAGATTTCGATAGCTTGTATGCTGATGGGCTCAACATTGATGGTCAACTGTTCTGGGCTGTCAACATCTGGATCGGCGACAGTTGAATTATGTTCGACAAAAAATTTCAATGTTATGAAAAAAAATGCTACGCAATTTTCAAAACTCCCGATGTTAGAAAAAAATCACGAATTTCTTTGAACTCATGTCACTTCAGATGGAATTTGGACTTCTGCTGGAACCTGGGAAGTGATAATATTAGGAATATTGAAAATTTGCTTAGAGTGATTTTCTTGACACTCAAGTTGACGTTCATGATGTTGGTAGTTCGGATATTGATGGTCAACTGTTGAAAGTTCATGATTGACAGTCTGGATGGTAATGGTCCACTATTGACAATCAACCCCTGACAGTCCATAGTTGATGGATCTGGGTCATCAACAGTTTTCAGTCCAAATTTTAATGGTCCACTATTGTTGATCAACTGTTGACTGTCCAATGTTGACCATCAACTACTAATGATCAAATTTCAACAGATTTGGACAATCAACAGTTGGATTATGTTTGATGAAAATGTTTCATTTGATATGCTCGAAAATGGTCTTAATGGTTTTTTAGAACTGTAAAACAGATTTCTTGGACAGGTTGGATGTTCATGGTCCACTATTCATGGTCAAGTGTTGATGGATTCGGAACATCAAGAGTTGGCTGTTAAAATCTTAATGGTGCGGGTGTTGACAGTCCACTTTTGACCATCAAGTCTTAATGATCAAGTGCTGGTAAATCTGGACCATTAACAGTTGGATTATATCCGACAAAAAAGTCAAGTGTTATGGAAAAAAATGCTAAGCAATTTTTAAAATTCCCAACGTCAAAAAAAATCACAAATTTTTTTCACCTATGTCACTTCTAATGAAATTTGGACTTCTGCTGAACCCTAAGAAGTTATAACGAAGAATTTTGAAAGTTTGTTTAGCATTTTCTTTTCAACGTTCCAATTGATGTTAATAATGTTGGTAATCCGGATACTGATGGTCAACTGTTGACAGTCCGGATCTGGATGGTCCACTATTCGCAGTCAACTCTTGATAGTCCATAATTGACTGTCAGCTGCTGATGGATTTGGACCGTCAAGAGCAGATAGTCCAAATTTTGAAGGCATGGGTGTTGATGGTCCACTATTGCTGGCCAACTCTTGACAGCCTATTACTGATCACCAACTCCTAATAATCAAGGAATGGCAAATCTGGGCCATCAACAGTTGGATTTTGCCTAACGAAAAAGATGAGCGTTATAAAAAAAGATGCAAAGCAATTTTTCAAAATTCTGAATGCTAAAAAAACATTAACAGATAAAATTTGAGGAAATTGTACCAACTACGTTTAAAATATCAAAACTTGAATTAGTTTGACGCTTACTCTTTTCACGCACAAAGTCCTAAGTACTTCTTCTGAATTTCAATCAAAAGCAATCAAAAGAAACTCGCAATGAAAAATATTTCTCAATTGGAATCATTTTTTCAAGACAAAATTACAATAAATTTTGCTTAGATTTTCTACAAAATAAGGATTTTGAATTTCTGCGCCAGGGAGCTTCTAAGATTATAAAAAAAAAATAAGACTCTACACAGTTGAACTATACCAACCATATAGTGGCGAATGGACCCAAAAGTGGAAGAGGGATTTTTCAACGGGTCTTCCTGGTTTACGGTCAAAAAGCATTCCTTGACCTTACCTTATCTATTCAAAAAATTATAAATGATAGAAATGAACCTAAATTTGAAGAAAATTATATTACTCGCCAATAAAAATAGATTATGGCATTGTTGAAAAAAAAAACTCCTTAGGATGGTGAGACGAGCCAAGAACATTATTTAAAATACAGACATGGAAAGTACTTTTACAGCTGAAAGAATGAAGAATTTATAAATTCGATTCATACGTTAAACACATATAAGCCAGAAAACTCTCCTTTTATACCCTTCAGGCGATTGTCCTTAGCTACATCTTCATTAGGATATTATCAATTATTTAACTATGAGAAAAAGAAATATTTTCAGTCCAATTTTCATGATCAGTTAGGATATGAGAATATTTCAGAAGGAAAAAATCTATCACATTTATTTACAGTTCATTTCGATGGGTTGCAAACAAATAAACCCTCTCGTCATCAGATCTCTTCTCTCCTCTCCTCTCACACCAAAATTAGGAGGATAACTTTAGAGCAATTTGTCCAACTTTTGATCCTCTATCGATTGGTTAAAAGATGAAAATTCTCTTCAATTTTCACCACTGCCCTAACCTCTTTCTGAATTTCGGACAAACCTAAATTTTCATCCAAGTCTGTTACCAATCTCATCTATTCAATCTATCGAGAAACCAAACTGTGCGATTCTAGTTCGTCTTAAACTATATTTAAAAACCATAAAAGGGATTTTATAGGTTCTTTAGTCTCTTCACCAACCTCCTAGATCCAGAGACCATACACCTCAGATTTTCTTTCGATAAACCAACACGAGAAAACCTCCTGAGCTAGAAACGCCTCAAGTGGCGCTGCGCAATAACTATCATCGACAATTACACAGGTGCGAAAACTATTAAGCACCGCAACGTGTAATTTTCTAGTCCATCGTTTGGTTGAAAGTTAAAATTAAGACGTTCATAGCGAACCGAAAGTTTCCGCCCATTTGGTACCGCGTCATTAATTCGTTATCGTTGCCGCGCTTCTTCAACTGTTCAGCTCTTAATTAAACAAAATTAATTATCCGCGAATAGTACCTACCTACCTACCTACCTACCAATATATTTATAAATAACACATCCACCCAATATACTACGGCCAGTACAAGTGCAGGTTGCATCATTAAACTATCTTCACAATTCTCATATAGTAGTACCTCGCTAGCTATCATTTTTTTTTCTTCTACATGCACTTTCTTATGGTTAGATAGACACGTCGGCACCTAACACAGTTTTCCTTTGATACGTTTCAAAAATAAGATAAATTATTTACCTCGCGCACATCCTCACCTAATCACTGCCGCTGGTCGATGAAGGTGGTAGCATTACACCGGGAATTTTAATATACTTCAAATTCTCACCTTTCGCTTCGCTTCGCCTCGCCTCGCCTGCCCTCCCTCATTCGTCTGCCATTCTTTCTCGTTCAACGACATATTACATACGCACGTAGATACACCTATTTTCCATGTCACTAGATATTCTTCAACGTTATCACAAGCACCCCTACATCTTGGTACTGCGTTTAACCGCATATACTACGAGGATCGCGATAAGACATGGTCTCACGCTGAGTTTTAGCCATCGCACGTCATTCATCACGCTCTAAAATGCTTGCTTGTCGTAATTCCACTACGTATTAGTAGGTTAGCAGATATTTTTAAGAACCCCTACGTGGACAATTATTTCATCCTTTTTTCTTTCTGTCTTTCTTTCACTCTTCTCATCTTTTTTTTTTTTTCTTTCTTTCTTTTCTCGTAGATTTATACCTTATTAGTATTATGATTATTATTATACGTAGAATAAAAAAATAAAAGAAACGACTTAAATACTACACACGAATGTTATGTTTTTTCTGATGTAATAACTTTTAAGCTGTACCTCCTGCTCCCCCCCCACCTCCCCCATTCACTTGACGCCTGAAGAGGTAAAGGAAAATAACACTCGGTATATACGTACGATGGGCATATGTATATAAAAATATACTAATAAATACGTGATTATATTTGCATAACCATTTTTTCGTGCCGTGTTTCGCTGTGTGGAGTTGCGCGCGCGCCACCGCACGCGGATTGTTTATGACGAATATTTACATATAAATGACAAATATTAAGACTTGAATTATTGAATTCGAACATTCTTTGTAATCTATATGCGTGTAGGTAGGTATAATAGTAATGGTAGTAGTAACAAAGCCGAGAGTTTACAACGAGTATCGTAAATCGTCATAAATACGTATACACGCTGCCGTGTAAAGTTGATGTAGCTCTATTCGTATCTTATATTATACTGCTGATCCCCCAACAACCGCGTATCTATTAACTGCCATAAGTCAACATCGTAAATTTTCTCACCTATTTTACCCGGTAACTTTATTACTTCATTGAGCTTTATTATCATGGACGCGGTGGTGCGGTGTCACGTTACGTCATTAGGATATACCGCCTCGCTCAGACGTACAAAAATTTATCTACTGGTTTTTGCCAGCGTATCGGATACCAGCGCATTAGCGGTAGTTCCCCCGCCCCTCCCCCTCACACGGTAAAAATTTTACGACCCTACTGAATTTTTGTTTCATTTTACTCGAGAGATGAAATCATATCGATTACTGATTGTTTTTTTCAATAGATCTTTCGATCGGTAAAATTATGGATACAAAAATGTGTACCTCTGTTACATCGCATGTAAAGTTTTAAACACAGGATCCCTACACGATCCGAAGGAGTTACCAATGAAGTAAATTTATAATTAACAGGAGCGAGGATCATTGATAAACTGAATAATTCATCGAATAGATACAATTTAAAAAGGAGATGATTTTCTGAATGAAATCATATCGTACAGACATAAATTGTCAGGTATTAAAAAATATTTCATATGCAAAAACATACCACCGAAAAAATTGAGAGACGGTCACTGCTTCACCATTTCTGCAATTTTTTGGAAATTCACTAAAACTGCATTGTATCGTTTAATCCATTTTCGAACACCTACCTGCAAAAAATAAATACATGAATTATATTAGGTACTTCAAGTTAATACTATTTTAGGCGAGTTGATTTGAACAAAAAGCCAGATCAGGTACATTTTTGAATAGGAAATTTCAAAAAATTTTCATTATTTCATAGATAGGATTTATGAGTCTTGAGATACTGAGTATAAATTCATTCTTGAGAGATGTCTCAATTACCAAACAACATTCAAAATTACTTAAGATCTGTGAGTTTCTTAGAAGTAAGTATATCAAGTACTACGGTGCAATGCTTCAATTTTTTTTCCATTTTTTTCAAAAGTTGATAGATAGCTGAGCAAATTTACGAAATTAGTCCTCAACCTCCTTCGTGTTGCTTTAAAATTAGAAAATTTCACGAAAAAAAAAAAACAAAATTGCAACCACCTAAAGGTACTCTAGAATGTATGCTAAATCTACATACCAAATTTCTGCTTCCTTGTACCAGGGTGGGGGGAGGGGGAAACATGTAAGGAACAAACTCAAAATATAAGAAAACTCGTCCAAAAAACCATATTTTCGGGGTTATAACGGCGAGGCTGGAAAGTCAAAACCCCAAAAAGGCACATCTATGGCTCGAACCAAATCTACACATATTTCAACTACCTAGCTCAATTTGGAGGAGAGATAGGAGAGGAACAACACATTCTCGAAGTCCAAAAGAAGAAAAAACCCTCATATCTCCCCTCCTAATTGACCTAGGAGGCTGAATTTGAGATATGTATTACAACTTTGGATTGCCTATCGATTGGTGTCAAAAGAAACATATTTTACGATTTCAACCCCTAAGCACCCCCTCCCCCAAATTTGGGCACAACTGAATTTTGACCACAGGTCAACCCTACTGCAGAATATCAAATCCGTCACCAATCTAAGCCTATTTCCAGAACTTGATCGATTTTGGTCGGTATCGAGCTGAGAAAATGGTTTTTAGTTGGAGGGAGGAAGAGAGCAGAAAAATTAATTTCTGACAAGGCTGAACGGTTTGAATCCTACTGAAAGGCATATTTAAGATTCTCACTAAATCCACACATACAGAATTTCAACCCTCTAGCTCTATTTTGAGGGGAAAACATGCAAAAGTCAAACTCGAAAAACTGAGAAACCCAACTTCACCTCATCGAAAACAACTTTTTTGAGGCTGCAAAGACGTACAATGGGCCTGAAAATTTGGAACTCCCGAAAGCAAGCCTATCTTGAACAAATTACTACTGCAACTACGTACCTACTAAGTCTATACATCAAATTTCAGTCCTCTTGCTTAATTTGAACGTAGAGCTGAAGAAATTATGCGAGGGACCAATTTTTTTCAAGGTCAAAAATGGGGATTAACTTCCATATCAAGTGGAAGTCGACTGAATTTTGACTCAAGGCCATCTGCACTCATATATTATTCAATCCACCGAAGTTCAGTCTTAGTAGTGTAAGGTGGGGCGGGGAGGGGGGTAAAGTAGTTGGAGTAATGGTCTGGCATGCTTGAAAATGGACTTAGTGGCCTTCTAGGAACCCAATCGAATTTTAATTACACCCCATCATAGGTCGATGGAGCATGCTTATTATTGATCTATAAAAACGAATTAAATGAACAAATTTCCAATTTTAAAAAAAAATAATTTTAACAAGGAATTTTTTGCAATTTTGAAATCTTAAAAAATTCAAGTGCTATGATGAGCTTGGTTTAGTGGTAAATTCGAGTGAAAATGGACGACGAACAAAAACCAAATAGTAAACTAAGCATCTTGACATTGACTTTTATAAAATCTTTGATCAGTGATCTTTTCACTAAGAACCAACTCATGTTAGTTACTGTTCTTCCATCAACACAAAAATAAAATGAAATGACTTCTTCGAACATTTACCTTTTCCCCATAATTTCTAAACGCTATCTGTAAAGAGACGTCACCTCCAATAAACCACCCTTTTGTTAGCTACGTATATATTTTAATATTGAAATTATCTGCATGTGCAATCTGTCAATATTCATCTACATCGAACGCATCGAAAATCCGAATGTACTTTACCGCGTAAACTTTTCCAATACAAAGGTCACCCATGTCCGAAATATTCATTCGTAATGTCCCTCTAATACACGACGACACCTGAATAGCATCAATGTGCACAGCTCGTTAACCACAAGTTACAGTGTTATACTACACCCACAGCATCTTACACCATATTGTAATCTGGCTACTTAATATAGGTACCAACCTACTCATTTGTAATAGCAGAAAAATATGTTAACAAGGCCTACTATAAAACCTCTATTGAGTGGCGGTCTTAGCCGCTTAAAAAGATTTAGGTAAACGGCTTTGGCGAAAAATTAAAAATAGACCACATCGGATTATACGTTGCAATAGGTGGATTTATCAAAACGCGTGTTCTTGCCACCGAAAATCTATCCTAATCCTCTTGTTGTTATCCCACCATAATGCTGGCTTCTGGTAGATCACACAAATACACTATGAATAATGCGCCCGAAATTTCTCGGACCTTTTTTCTCTCCCCGAATTACCGGTACGGTACGGCGGCAGGTAAACTTAAGGTAGAATTCGAGCTCGAGGCGACAACAGAGTGCACACTTCATCGAATTTAATATCCGTATAGATTAAACATTCAAAATGTTCAATGTTTAGTAGGCAAGGTATTAGTTTAACAAAAAAATAAAAAAGAAAAAAAAAAAGGTCTCGCAACTCTGCACATACCTACTAGCAATAAGATGGAAAGGGGGGGGCTACCCATTCGATTCATTTCTATTTATCATCAGCGATAAACATCGCAAACTGGTGGTCAATACGTGCACCTCTATCTAGGAGCATGTTGTACATAACACACTGACATTTGATGACTGATCACATTCAGACCTATATATATGCGCATATTTTCACTACACAGTAGGCATAGAGCTCTGCTGCGAAATAACACCTATGGTCCTAGGTGCTCTCGCAGGGCGAGGTTGTACAGCTATATTATGCGTGTCATTGTGTGTTGTATGTATTTTCAACAACTGTCACTTTCAATAGCGTAACTTCCCCTTTTACAAGCTACTACTACCAGAGTTTTGGAGTACCCCTGCCCGTCTGCCAGTCTCGCCAATATTTCAACTAGTCATAGTCAAATTTCCTTTTCCGCGTGCATTGTCTGAGCTATCCGCATAGAAAGGTATAGGGTTCGACGTTGGGCTCTTGTTGTTTATTTTTATCAAGCTCCGGCACTCCGCTATCCCTACTCGAGGTTGTTATTATGTAACATTAACGAATAGAGACGTTATAGGTAGAGGTACCTCTATCCGGTGCCTATTTACAATTTACCTATACGTATTTTCGGGCAGACAGGCGGGCGTGATACACGTCCTAGTTTTAACTCTTCATAAACAATACCATCCCCTGACTTGTAGGCGCCTGCGGTGCGACTCTTGAATACCCTAACGTGTTACGTCGGATTTTATTAGTGGCGCGTACTTTGGTGGCTTATAAAAAGAGACAAGAATACGCGTTCGATACGGATCTACCCGGCTCCTATTCCATTTGCAATCCGGTGCAGGTCGATTGTTCACATAGTCGAGTATTTATCAAGATACTGGAACGTTAAATTTCGCGACTCTTGGTAAAAAAAATTCAAAAATCGTAAATTTTTTTGATAAATACAATCAAAAAGTTATTTTGAAACAGAACACAAGTGAAAGTACAATTGTTCAAAAATTTAGGACTTGCCTCTCCCCCCATCCGCTCGAAATTGAAAATTCAAGACTTTTTTCCTTTTCGGGGGAAAATTTTAGATCATGGATATGTTATGCTGAAATTAAAAATTTCAAGTTTAAAATCATCGAAAATTGGTTAAAAAATTGACTGAAATGGATAAACAGGGAATAGACTTGTTCTAAAATCGCAAAGAAATGTTCAAAAATAGATATAAATTAACTTATATCATGACAAAATTTGTTAAAAATTATCCAAAATTTCGTAAGTTTTATAAAAATGAATGAATAGTGTAAAAAATCCATTAAAATTCGCGAAAAAAATTGAAAAATGGGTAAAAAATTACCTAAAGTATGAAAAAAATTGTTCAAAAATCATCGAAAATTGAGTAGAGATTTGACAAAAATCGATGAAAATTATTGAAAGCCGGGGTAAAAAATCAACTAAAATTTGTAAAAAGTGCAGAAACGTGATCAAAAATCACGAAAAAATGTTGAAAAATGGATGAAAAATGGCCTAAACCATGAAGAAATTATTGAAAATCATCGTGAAAATTTGACAAAAAAGTGTAAAAAGTGCTTTGAATAAATCAAAAATCACGAAAAATAACTAAGGATTGAAAAAAATTGTTAAAATCATTGAAAATTGGGTAGAAATTCGAAAAAAAAAGTGTAAAAAGTGCGGAAAAATGATCGAAAATTACGAAAAAATGTTGAAAAATTAGTGAAAATGGACTCAACTTATCGAAAAAAGAACGCTGAAAATTTATGAAAATGGATAAAGAGTGTAAAAGATCTTTCAAAACTCACGAAAAAAACTGAAAAAAGGGTGAAAAATTACTTAAAGTATGAAAGAAATCGTTCAAAAATCATCAAAAATTGACAAAAATCGATGAAAATTAGTGAAAATGGGATAAAAAATCGACTAAAAGTAGTAAAAAGTCCAGAAACGTGATCAAAAGTTACGAAAAGATGTTGAAAAATGGATGAAAATTGACCTAAACCATAGAGAAATTATTGAAAATCGTCGAAAATTTCGTAAAAATTTGATAAAATTGTGTAAAAAGTGCAAAAAATAATTCAAAAATCACGAAAAAATTGTGAAAAATAACCTAAGGTATGAAAAAAATCGTTAAAAATCATTGAAAATTGGAGTAGAAATCCGAAAAAATGTTGAAAAATGAGTGAAAAAGAACTCATAAAAAAAAAGGGAACGCTGAAAATCATCGAAAATTAAATAGAAAAATTAACTTTAATACGTAAAAAAGGTGCAGAAGATTGGTTAAAAATATATGAAAATTGACCTAAATTATGAAAAAAAAAATTGTTAAAAATCTTCGAAAATTAAGTAAAAATTCGATAAAAATACGTAACAAGTGGAGTAAATTGATCGAAAATCACGGTTTATATTTCACCTTTCAATTTTTCTGCCTAAAAACACCATTCGGCCTGGAATTCACGGAATTTAATTTCATTTCATCTCATAACAGGTGGATTTTAGGGCATGGAGGAGAAAGGGAGCAATTAAAGCTCACAAAGATGTGGACTGATATTTTTTAAATTTTTCAGAAAAAAATTTCTAGGCCCGTACGCAAGAGGATGAGGTAAAAGCCCCTCCCATGGACGAAAGAAATGTTCATTTCCCTGAAACATTGAGCTATCAAGTGCAAAAATTTACATGAATTGCTCAAATATTACTAAAAATGCAGTTTTTACTTAATTATTAAAAATATTTTTTTTTTTTCAAAACTTTCGCCATCGCTTTGTTCGGGCACACGTATTTGTTTAAATACGATATTAAAATTTGGAATTTGTGAGCGATAAAAATTGAAATTCAGCTTTCAAACCGTTTTCTTGAACCTATCCTGCGCATGGGTCTGATCATGATACATTTTGATAGTTTAAATTTCACACAAAAATTACTACGATTCGTAACACTGACTCGATCAAAAAATGGCATGTTTTAAAATCACTCAAAATATCATTTCAAAACTTTAGCAACGTGCGTAGGCGAACAGGCCGGAGGGGGAGGGGGATAAAGAAGTTCAAAATTTGAGCCAACCAGCAACAGTTGTTCAGATTAATTTTGGATTAAAAAGATAGGATCCAAGGAGGGAAGCTATGATTCCCCTTTGGGTGCGTCACTGGCAACGTGAAAAATGGTACGAAGTCTTTTTGGATACAGAAACAGTATCAGACTGCTGTGTGAAGATTACCTACACCTCTATGGGCTCGTAGATCCATTTAGCAACCCTAGCTTTTTTAGAAAATTTCAACAAGGGTTCATGTATGTATTTCTGTAACAATCTAAATCGTAAAATAAGTTTTACACCATTTTTGTCAACTTAGAGTAGGTGTACTAAGGCGCTTAGTTTCTTATCTGTTTTCATTGGATGCTATAAAGTAGACATAAATTAATATTCCATCCGCGAGTCTGCGTGCCATTGTCGATATATAGGCCTATGTAGAACAGTTTCCTGATAAATCTTCGCATATACGTACATCAGAATAAAAAGTTATATATATATATACGAGTACACATAAGTCACATGATGTGTGTACAATCATACATGAGTGAAAACTGGGTTGCTTACGTAAACGTGTCTTCTTATTGCTAAATGCTCGCTCAACGTAGCTAGGTCCAGGTACACAGTACAATACTACATACGAACACGTATGTATAATATTATGTTGTACGTATAATAGTACGATAGCGTATACGTATTTTTCTTTTCACGTATAAGTAAGTACGTATATACATATATATACCAATCCATCGAGAATCTCGGGGTGCTTGAACGATAAAGAATGACTGTATATGGCGTATATGTAAGAATCAAGCTTAAAATCTGGTTTTGCATACATGATATGGCTTATACACGCTGCACTGCACTGTCGTCGTCGCAGTGGTACATTTTTTCTTCATTTTATTCAGCAATTCTGCAGCAGCTTCTCAAAACATAATGGCGACGCAATCCATCACGTCTTCCAGTTGACACCGATATATTGTATGTATTCTGTTCGGGTACCATACACATAAATGCTCGGGCTGGTATTACTACCACTGATGGAATTACACTACCGCGACCGTATAATAGTCTGCTGACTAAGGCGAGCCTTCCCCCCCCCCCTCCCATCTATTTGCACTCTTTACAAATACCGTAATACTACGTACATATACGATTGACGAGCTGTCGGTGTTGTCGGCTGCCGACTTTGAGCCATTTTACTATACTGCGAAGTGCAGATTCTGGTCATCGTTGTAAGGATAGGTACATATATGTGGTTCGAGCTTAATATGGATATTGCGTACGCAGTAGTACGACGATGGCGATTGTGTGCGGAGAAATTCTGAATACGTGCTCAGTTATTGGCCAGCGGCTACTGTTTGCAGAGGCTAATTCGTATATAAATATAGAGAAAGTACTACGTATAGATACGTACATATTTATATACCTGGCTATTGTGTGTATTATCAATAATTATACGCTTATTATTATTATATAGAAATGAATCGAAAGCTCGCGTTTATAGACATTAGTTCGATTATATACGTATATCTTGAATATTATTAAATATTTCTCTAATTTAAATTTGCTTTTTTTTTTTTTCATTTTCACACAGCAACAGCATCAGGACAGACATCAGATGCTCTTCGCCGCATATGATCCATCCAGAGACCTAAGCCCCAATTTGCCAACAACCTCGTGCCAAGATTCCATCACAAGTTTATCAGCCGGCAGCGGTGCTCCATCGCGTAGCAGTAGCAATAGCGGATGCAGTACACCCAACAATACCACCACTAGAATTGGAATGTGTTGCACCTTTAAAGAAGAATACGACCCAACAAACGATTACCCAAAGATTCCGTCGGCTGGCGGTTGCCAAGACTGCGGCCAACATAATTTCGCTGCTAAAGACTTCAACAACCTTAGGCCGATTTGTAAAACTGAAAATGATAGTTCAGACTATTACGAGTATAAGAAATCAACGTCCAACGAATACTCATCCTCATCCTCTTCTAACCAAATAGAAAGTAAATCAGAAAATCCGGTAGGGTCGCCGGAAGACGATATATTAAAAATGTGCGCCGGCTGTGGACGTCAAATATCAGATAGATTTTACTTATATGCCGTCGATAGGCAATGGCACGCGTCCTGTTTGCAATGCTCGCAGTGCGCCAGAACCCTAGACCATGAAGTTACTTGTTTCGCCAGAGATGGAAATATTTATTGTAGGAAAGATTATCAAAGGTGAGAAATGATAATTTGTACTATTTATACACTTTATCCTATTATTAGTACACGTCATTTAAATGTAAACAAACAGTATGAAAATTTGAGAAAGAAAAGCAAATTATAAAATGTTAAGGAATATTAAACTCGCTAAGAACGTTAACGAACTCATTACTAATATGACTGGATAGAGCCTTAACATTGAGGGTATTGACAGAACATTTGGCTTTACCATAATTAAGAATTTGCCACTCGGGGAAGCAGAACGGTGATGAAAAACTTTCTACATCACTCACCAGTCTCTATTTATTCAACACAGAATCACTTTAAGGCATCAATGAGTCGAGCTGTCCCTCAAAATGGTATTGCGAGTATAGCCCATTGATCTTATACGCATTACCTGGATATCTAGTACACCCACTACTATTTGCCAAACAATAAAAGCATACGAATTACTGTACATCATTTCCGAGTTGATATTTTAGTGGATAAAAGCTTAATTAGAATCCTTTGTAAATTCGGATGTTGTTCGGATTTCTTTGGACAAAATCATTATATCACAAGCACAGTTGGATGCGCAGTAATTCCTCAAGCTCTTCTGCACCTTTCCCATGTGCGCAACTTCATATCTTTGATAAATAATCTCGTAAAGTTTTTGCATACGCTGGGTATCTGGTCCACTATCCAAGTATACAAGACTCATGGTGTGATTTTAAAGGGTATCCAAACAATATGATTTACTTGAAAAGCCACAGCTTGATCAACTCCATTGGCTTGTTGGCTTGTTCATTCATCAATATGCTCACATGTTTCAACTTTCCAAATCAAGCTTGAACATGAAAAAATATTTGTGGTTACCAAATATTTATATTTTGTTGATATTCTTTTCAAAAGTAATGCTATATTTTGGTCACTCTTGATTGATAACTTATTCAGCCACCAATATTTTCAGTGCTAGTAGTTGTTGTGCGCATGTGCTCTTAATGATTTCTGTGTATAGTAAAAAGTTTGTCAAGCCTAAAAATACTTTATCATACCAAAAATTGTTGGCTTGTTTGCACATCCACATTATCAAGTAAGCTTGGCAAACTACCAAACTTTTCAAGCAAATCATATCGTGCGAATACCCCATTGGACTCCACACAAGCATCAAGTTGTACCTTCATCTCTCGCGATCCTCTATATTCTTGGGCAATCTGCGAAAGTGTGATTGTTGAAAATCCTGATAAAGTATTTTTTTTTTTTTAATTTGTAGCCTTATTCAGGATTTATTTCCTACAGTCTTCTGATTCCTACATAAAGTAGATAACTTTCCACATTACTCAATTTACTCACTGAAAAAAGTGCATTTCTCAAAGTTCCAAATACAATTTTTCCAAATTTAGTGAAGACTGAAGATCATTTTTTAAAATAATTTTAGCTTCAAATTTAATAGTAAGTTTAGAGGTTGAGATATAGTCTGTCCCATCTAAACTTGGGGTCTCTTCTAAAATTAAAAGGGGAAAAAATTAGACTGAGGCATTCAAATTCCCACTTCACCTTTTCAGTCTTAAGCATAAGAGTGACTCTCTTCTCTTAATAAAATTTGGTATCATAGTACAATCAAGAATTTATACATCAGAATAGCCATCTGCCAACCCTTTGACCCTATCTTCATAAAATTTTACAAAATTTTCATATATGCTTTGCTCTGTCTTTCTTTATGTGTTAGTTTTCACTTTATCGCATTGTATTGATCATTGCAATCTGTCCTTATTTTCTTATTAACAAAACTTACCTAGTAATAACGCAGCAGTTTTCATTGCTGGCAGTTTATCATTTTTCAGCTAGTGCACGCTAAAAGATTCCATTGACATGTTGGAACTGCTGACAGAGTTAAAGGAAGGGGGTAAAATTTTTCGCAGAAATGTAAAAAAGTTTTACTTGCTCCAGCCTACAAATATCAGATGTCTGATGAACCAAAGCAGAACAATATTTCAAATTTCGTATGGATTGTAGAACCCTATTCAACACATCATCAGCCCACATTTCAAGAATTACCTCTATAATTAAATGATGCAGCCACTGCTGATTCGATCAGCTCAAACGCATATTAAATTCTGGTACGTCGTTGGGTCATAGGTGTAATAATTCCATAAATTTTGAATTTTCATAACTGTCTCCTTCATTGAAAGAACCTCGAAAAGCAATCCTTCTTTAGTCAAAAATGGTACATTTTCAAAAAAATTTTAAATAAATTCCATTCTGCCTCTGGTTGGAAATTTC
The DNA here is from genome assembly GCA_900060175.1 of Ferrisia virgata. Lineage (NCBI taxonomy): Eukaryota > Metazoa > Arthropoda > Insecta > Hemiptera > Pseudococcidae > Ferrisia > Ferrisia virgata. The sequence continues at coordinate 22,775 of FIZR01015818.1, forward strand.
ATTTTCAAATAGTGTGACCCAACAACTGAAAATTTTCAGGTGGTACAGGAGCACGTTTGCTCCACTATGTTCGTTAGCCAAGGTGTTTTCACTTTATCGCATTGTATGGATCATTGCAATATTTTCTTACTTTCTAATTTAAAAAAACTTACCAAGTAATAACAAAAGAAACAATAATGGCGAGGTTGTGGCCATAAGTAGTGGCAAAATGTCGTATCTGGGTTTTTTATGAAGGAAATGGTTGAGTAGCCACTTTTGATTATGGTTGTACTTATCAGGCTGGTATACCTATATGATAGGATCAATCTCCCTACTAGGTAGTGTCTGATTACATTCAGCTTCATTTCCACAACAGTTATTAATTCTTTTAAGCCAATATTTCTGCAACAAACGTTACGAATGTCCAACCTCCAAGTGACAATAAATTTGGCATGGAGCACAGCTACCCTTCTTGGATTTGCAGGTCACAGAGCTTGTATATTTTTCAACTTAAAAAAAGTTTTTAGCAAATTTTCTCCTTAACACTTGTATACTTCGAAATGTTGGGACTGCAAAAATTGTGTTCATAACAAATTTTATGACTTGTTTCCATTAATCCTACCTTTCTCCTTTCTGCAAGATTTCTTTAAAACATTACAGACTTCAAAATACGATTAAAACTACTTAAGAAGACAAAATAGCTGAAATGAAAGCAGTTGGTAATCTTTCAAAATAAAATACCATCAGGGTCAAATTTACCACCTTGTACATTCCTGACGTGCGCAAATTTTCACCCAACAAGATCCTCTCGTATCCTCAGCTGGAGTCTGACCTCTACCTACCTTCATACGTTCACGTTGACACAAAATTTACACATGCAGGGAAACCCTCAACTACAAAATCGTTGTTTTTCCTTTCTTCTTCATGCACAACTGTCTCATAAAATGTAACCAGAAACCTCGCCTCGCACTCGTTTATCCCAAAACTCTCCAACAGCTGTCTGATTTTTGGCAGATTTATGACAACGACCAACAACGTGTGGGAAAGAGGTGTGCGCGTAAATTATGATACCTATGGCTCATTGCGAGCGGCCGTGGCCACCGCCACCACCATAACGGATACGGTCAGAAAAACTTTTATCAAGTAGCCGTGTGTGTGTATCGTATACATGTATAAATATACTGCTCGTCGTTTCTCTGCACAGCACCATCTAAATAGGTACAGGTACACTTGAATGTAATATAGGTATACTTCTTCGGCCATGTATTAGGAGGAATCTACTTGTACTAAAGTATTTACTTAACAGGTCAGAGCGGAAAAATTATCCTGCTCGGACCATGTTAACTAAATTAGTTTTGTAAACAGAGACAATGAGCGAATAAATATTTCAACTGAAATTACCATCACTTCTGAACACGTCCGATTCTTCGTACCTACGTCTACGTTTGTGTCCGTTACAATGGCCAAGTCCATCTTTCTTTGTCTTTTCTCTTCGTCGTCTCCTTGCTCGTACTATTTTATCGCGTACCATCATCTAGATACATTCATACACCATATGCCTAGACCACTTCTATGTATTTAGCCATCCAGCAGCAGGCACATCGCACTGCGAGCAAAAATTAAGACACACAGACGAATTCTTGCCACTTCCAATCATAAACCAGCAGCGATGAATGGAATGATACCGAGTAACCATTCTTATTTTGTTTATGGTATGGTTTCAACTCGCCATTTTTACAAATTACAATGGCTATTTTACTCTTTCCTTTCGTCTCTTGTAATATGCTACTTGAATACTTTTCTTTCGCAGTAGATTATCTTCAATTCTTCACTCATAACATAACAACAATTACCTACAATCGGTACTTGAATAGTAAGTACAATGAAATGTGTGATTTTTTCGACCACTTAATTTGTCAGTCGATGGACCCCGAGCTCATATATTATTATCAAGATCTCGACGGATTGATAACGTTTGTTTGAATTTGTGAACCGAGTGAAAAATAAGAAAATAGTGTTAATAAGTAATTAAACAAACCAGTCTTTTGCTAACGAATTAAGAACATTGAACTGAGAATATTTGCATTTTTCAATAATTTTACAGAATGGACAAATGTGTACCCCAGGTTGAGATCAACGTTGGATAACAACTTCGAATTGCTACATTTTATTTCTTCGATACTATTTTCTCGTATCGTATACTCACCTATCATTCGGCATTGAATATTCTGCAACATAAAACCAACATCTGGCTGTAGAAAAAAAATTTTTCCATTAGTGATTAATGATTTTTTAGTAATTACAGAATTTAATGTAAATTTTAGCCCTAATGGAAGTTCTAGTTTAGGTATTTTCCAGCTGCGTAGGAAAGTTTTAATCATCAAATTTATGACTTTGTTTCAATAATTTCGATATTTCGTACATTAAAAACAGACCACCCAAAAGACCATCAATGCTTTTGACCAACTTCGCAGCAGATTCAGAATCAGCAAACTGTTTTCTGATTCGTTCGTGGTAGAAATTTACAAAATTGGTATTGTACACGCTACTCATACGGTAATGGCTTATCGAGGTATGAAATTAAGGAACGTCCTACCAATCTACCAGATCAGGTACCCACGTTTACCTAAGTATACAATAATAATGGCGAATATTTTCAAAAAAAAAACTAAAAAAATACCACCATTATCTAGAAATAAAAATACTCGGATACGGTCGAATGTGTATGTATGGATAGGGAATATATTGTGTATTTTTTCGATGTCACCAAGGTCGATTATTCCGAGTACTTCCTCACGACGCGGTCACGGTTCGTTAGTTTGTTTGTACCAACGTACATACGTAAAATCTGCATGCACGAGGTAGGAATTTTGTTTCCATTTATGCGAATAAAACCTAAGCCTGAACAAAGTGTAAGGGTAGCAGCATATAATAAAAGGTCGACGTTGTTTGCCATCGAACACGTATCGACACACACGTAACAAAAGGGTATGGTATAACTCGAGCAAAATACTGCCGATTGAGGAAGCTGGCTGGCCAACTACAGACTTGAAGTATCTGCTAATGTATGTAGATAAGTCTCGAATGCGGATGGATATTTTGCTTTTTACATTTTCTGCATTGCCTGTACGAGCGAACTAAATGCTCAGGTGTGTTTCGAATGACGTGTTTGTATCATAAAAGGAAAATCAAAGTGCAACTATACTTTGGTAAGGCCATTACTCAATGTAGTATGTGTGTGTGTGTGTGTATGTCGTGAGGTCATTCATCATCATGAGCATCATCGTGCCAGAAGCGAAGAAAGTCAAGTGATATGATTCAATAGTCATATTATATAAACTAGAGGTTTTCTAAATGGCGTCTTATTCCTCCCTCCCCCCCCCCCCAAAACCTTTTAATCCATTCGAAGAGTCGTGTAAGACGAGTTTCTTTGGCAATTTCTGTAGCATAATATGTAAAATTTCAAGTAGGGATGCTACTTATCATATCGGTTTGAAAAATTGCACGGTTTTAATCTTTGAAAAATCATCTTCCAGACTTAAAAATTTTCACCTTTGCAATTCCGGGCGAAATTCAAAAGTATTCGAGAAAAATTACGCGGTAAAAGTCAATAATAATAAAAAACATATTTTGAAAAATAAATTGCACCCTACTTTTAGTTTCTTCGCATTACACACTTCATGTAACCGGTTCACGTCTATTGCGAGTACACATCTACATATTTTGAGACGACAATATGGGCACGGGTAGGAACAGGGGCACATCAAAACAGATGTGTTTTTCGACTGAAATGTTTGTCTCGTAATGACACATCAATGTAGATAGGTTTTTTTTTTTCCTCTACTTCTTTAACATTATAAAACCGTATTCGAGCGATGGAACGCGGATACAGGAGGGTAGAAGGAGAGAACGAATAGTCGGTACAATAATATAATTGTTTTGACGTTTTGACATGTAAGTTTCGCTTGGTTGATGCCAAAAACGGCAGCCAAAACTGTGTAGAGCCATCGTAGCGAGCGAGGTCGACGTTGAACATGAGCAAAAGAGCCCAACCACGTGGGAAAATTTTTCCATACGTTTTACGTTCGATCGACGTTTATACACGTTGTTGTGCTTACCCCGCGACCCCTCATCATCCTCAGGTTTCCACCGGTCAGTATTTTTGTCTGCGCTTTCTCGTATGCGAGCACATAGCTATACGTAAACGATGGCGAATACGTTAAACGAATACATCTAGACGTATAGCACATGTCTGTATGCCTATGAGTGTGTTCCTGTGACTTGTCTTATGCTAGGAGGTATACAAACACGTATAGATGGCCACAGATAAGTACCCATAGGTTGTTAAACCAGAAAGAAAAATACGTCGATGTGTAGAATTTTTTGTTTTTTTTTTTTTTTTGTCTGTTCCGGGCGAATCTTCGTTGTGTTGGTCTATTGTTTCGGCAGATCCGGCAGGTAGGCAACAGGCGTGACGAAGATTTTGCAATGGCGATGGCTCTCGAGAGGAGCACAACTCGAATGATGAATGGTATCAGCCTGTAAGATGGATTCGCGATTTTCAAAAGGTCCCAACAGCAACGAAGTGAAGAGCTTCGATACACATATAGGATAGAAGATGGTTTCGTGCAAATATACCACCTGTATTCCTATTCCTAATACATACAAATACGAACGTATGTGTAATTGCGACGGTATTACCAGTACGATTGGAATATTATGTGCTTTGCTGCATATGTATTATATATAGCACACGTACGTATAGGTACGTAAATTACTCTTGGACTGGCATCATCACCATTATCGATATATCGTATAAACTAACACCATACAGCTCGCAGCAGACACCTTAAAGATTTAAAGATTTTTTTTTTCTTTTTTTTTTTTGAAAAATAATAGATTAAACTCAAAAGAGTAAGAGAGACAGCAAAAACATAAGATTAGGTACACGTACAAGAGGGCACGATGAGAGAGTCTTGAGTAGGTAAGGTACGATGTAGAAAAAGAATAAGACCAAGACGATAACATGAGAGTGAGAGAGAAGGAAATAGATAGGTAGTAGGCTGGCTGGCTGGCGAAATTCTTGAACGTACACACCAATAAGTAGCAGACGTGCAGTGGTTTGGAGTATGATGGTAACATGGCTGGGTGTTGTGTGCCATAGAGCAATCGACATGTAAAGTTATGTTACGGTTGGTCACGATTTTCACTCTGGCCACCAACAAAGTGCTTGGCGTCCACGTTGCAGCGCCTTTATATGCATTTACTATTGGTATAGTCGAGTATTTGTGCGTATGGTTTATTTTTCCTTCCCGCCTGTACACCAACAGTGGATGTTACAAGGTCTCACTGGAAGTAAAGAAGAATCGTCGGATCGGATGAGTCGATGCGATGGTAAATTCTGTTCAAAACACGATCATTTCGTCGTATAAGTACATATACGTGCGAAAGCACCAAGACGAAGGTGTAATTTTTTTCTCGCTCTAGGTCCAGCTACAGTAGAGGCTCTCTCGGTCTCTCTCTTTCTCTCTCTCTCTCTCTCTGTTGTTATACTCTCGCATATGTAGGTAACTTTTACATACAAAGCAAAATAATACCGAACCAGTGAACGGCCAATACGCGGTGAAAAAAATAACATGGTAACCGTTTTTTTTTTTCTTCTCCATTAGACAACGACGATGAAGAAGAAGAAAAAAGGGGGAAAAGTCTACGATATCCAATGGGCGACGACGCATGTACCGAGATCAGTATTATGTAGTATTTCAAACTTTGCCAAGAAGTGCACTATGTTTGAAAAATCCGGTTGCTGTTACGCTGTTAACGTGTCTTCGGTTAGACAAGCTGGCTGTTCTGCATGTGGATGCTGAGAGCTCTCTGCTTCGGCCAGATGTTGTATCGGTATACGCGATCTGTACGTCTAGTACGTGTCGAGTACATTGGTGTGTATGTAAGGTATACATATACACATATATATTTGAGCCGAAGAACAACATTGCATTTGATCTGCCATTGGCACGCAATGCCCGCACCTTGGTGTCGTACAGACTCATGTACTTACCACACCGGTACTAACAAATAGATCTTCGTACCTCCCAAATAGCGTTTTACTCGTACTTAAACGCGTATGTGGATGCGTTCGTGAGACGGTGATCGAAAATTCAGATTTAATTCAGCCAGCGTGCAGCGTGCTAAGACGTACCAAATGTCGTCCGGTCAATAACGTTTGATTGTTGATAGCCGAAGTGGCATCATCGGTTGATCTAAGCTACGTTATTATGTCTACAATGGTCTACTCGATGATGAAGTCGAACATTCAATTCGAGTCCTTAGTTTTTGGTCTTTGCCATCATTTGTATCGGTTGTGAGGAGTTCTTTTTCAAGTTTCGTTTTGGCGTAATTTAAAAAATTCGTATACGATTTGTGGTGCTGTCAGCAATAATATCGATCTCGTAATGAAGAAATAATTCATACCGCGACGAAAAATAAAAAAAAATATAATTCTAGATGAGCGTACAGCTCCCAATACGTTGAAGACTGTTCAAATTACATCATAGAAATTTCTCTGATAAATATCGTACAACCTAAGTACCCCTCCCTCCACAACTACAACTACAAAGTACAGCGGAGAAAGCAAAAAACTTGCAAACTCGTAGATAGATAGGTACGTGCCTATCTATACCTACATTATTGAGGAAAAAAACTGGTTCAAAATCGACGATGAAAATTTAACTAAGAAAACAAAATTGTAATTGGAGAAGCTCTACATTGTTTAGAGAAATTCCTCTGATGCAAGACTCGCAATCCTCGCCCAGTAACTTTGAAAGCCGCAGAGGCATGTAAGGAAACATTATGGAAATTTTTTTAGCATGATTTTCCATGCCATATTGTCAATGAAAACCAAACAAGACTATTTATTTCAATCGAAATGAATAGGACAACATTGAGTCAAAATTTAATTATGTTCAAAATTAAGGAGAGGGGCGGAGGGGGGGGGGGTGCTGAATGTCAAAAATCGCAAAAATTGTTCGTTTTGAATCAATGCAAAGAGAATTAAATATTCTAAATCACATTCAAAAATCAGCCTCACCTTTCAATTAAGAAAAGAAATACGAAGACTTTCCTCCTTTCTCACCATAAAAAAAAGCTAGTTCTTCACTTAACCCCGTGAAAATTAGGAAAAATTATTCAAAACGTCATTTTATAGTTTAAAAACTCAAAGATATCTTTGAAAAAATGTTCATTCATTCTCACAGTTATTTTACACATTAAAAATGAGGCATGGCAAAACGATGGTTTTCAGCCTGATTTTCGTGGAATATTATAAATAAGTGAACTTAAAAAAGTAGGAGGGGGTGCGCAAACGGGGCTTAAAAGTCGAAACCACCAAAAGGCACATCTAGAACTTATACTAAATAAATATACCGAATTTCAATTTCCTAATCCAACTGGGGAGGTGGGGAGGGGGTAATGAAATGAACGAATACAAAAAATAAGAAAAACCAACCAAAAAACTACATTTTGAGGCAGTGAGGCCAGAAAAATGCACAATATGTCCCTTCCAAATTGATCTCAGTGGTTGATTTTTTGATATGTGATACAACTTTCGATTTTCTATTGATTGGTCCAAAAAATAGGAACAATTTGTGCAATTTTAGCCCCTCAGTACACCCTCCCTCTAATTTGGGCACTACTGAATTTTGATCTGACGTCATTCCCGCTTCAGAATATCAAATTCGTCACCAATCGAAGCTTATTTCACAAATTTGATCGTTTCGGGGAAAAAATAAAAATAAAAATTTGACAAGGCCAAAAATAGTAATAATAGTCTCCCAGAACCCTAAAACGGATTTTTTTAGCACCCTACTCCTTCCCTTCATCCATCACCGGTCGATATACTACAATTACCTGGCTTTCATTGACAATAAGCCACAGAGAATCAGGCTAGAAAGCACAAAAATGAGAAAAATCTCAACTTTTTTAAACGTTTAAAATAACGAAAAAAAAATCACCGAAATATTATTTTATAATTCAAAGAAACTTGAAAAAAAAAATTTTTAATTTTCAAACCACATGTAAAATGACGAAAACAAAATCATTCAGAATGTTTTTTTTTAAGCTTTAGCAAAGTAAAAAACAGGAAAAAAAAACAAAAATTATGTTCAATGATGAAAAAATCTCAAAAAAATAGTTGGCTCATTTTGAAAAAATGCAATTATACGAAAATTTTTTCCCAAACCAGTTTCACTCACAATTCCAATAACTTCTATTTTCTTCAACAAGTATACCTTGTCTTTATGGTAAATTTAATAGGTACTTACACATGTTCACATCATATTTCAATTTTTCTCCTCTATTTTCGTACCGTACACGATAACTTAATCGGATAAAACGTTCACGGTTCAAAATCGAGAATTTTTCAAACATCATCTCCACAACAGATTAGAAATTGATAAAACAGTCCCCATCTCATATCACACCAGCAGCAGCAGCAATCGTTAATCTCGTTGTTGCATGACCTTTAAAAGATGATACAGTAAACTTCCAAAGCCAAAGGTGCCTATTCCGTTGTCCGTATCCAAAAAAGAGACAACCCCCCCCTGCTCGATAAGTTACTGTGTAAGAACTACGCGTAAATATGATTGCTCTCCACTCGTACCAGTAAGTTAAGTACATTATATATGTATAGATACAAGAAAGCGCTTCATTAACCGCAAATGACTCTTACAGAGATAAAAATCGTTCAAAGGTACCACGCTCGATTGCTTTTTTTTTTTTTTTCAACTCTCCTTCCATGATATAGGGTAATTAAATGCCAGCTTAACGTTCGGTTCGGGTTTATTATCAAACGATTTGTGACGCGATGTAATGCGCTTTTTGGGTAACTTTACCGATTACTTTACACAGTAAATAGATTATCTTACTTATTATCTCTTCTTCTCAACGTACAAACAGTATATAGTATTTTAAAAACGCATGTTCATCATTTACTCGTGGTACAGTATGGTATACGGCTACTTGGGGACTTTACCACTTACAATACGTACATCAGAAGTGAGAGAGAAAAAAAAAAAACATTATCTCATAATAGCTGTCGACGACGAAGACAGCGACGTCGTTGATAACGAAATACCGACATATGCGAGAAAGATGAAAACACCGTGGCTGGTTCGCGTTCATTTTTCACACGTTTATCTCGCCCACAATGTTAGCCACCTTTGATATATTAAGCAAGTTGGTTGTACTTTGATAACACACCGTATACTAAATACTTCGCAGCTACTAGCGCTACTGCAGCAGCATCCATCTCGAAGAATTTTTTATCTGGCTATTTTCGAATCCGGGTTATCGATAAAGTCACATTATTTCTATCTTTTTTAGTCTCTTTCGTCGAGAATTACAAAACATCACACACACACACAGCCACATCGAAAAAGAAGAGAAAAAAAAAACGTCGTATTATCGAGTTAAATATACCTAACCAACTCGTACAACACCGTGCAATTATACGTACCGCGTAGGTACCTGTAAGTTAAGTACATATCATAAACCATCTGCCATCTGTTCTCATCTCTTTATACATGCTACAAAATTACTATACTAAAAAACTAGTCCTTTTACAGTAAAAAACATACATTTATTTCACTTCGTACCATCAGAAATATGGAAAAAACCTTCGACAAAATACGGCGCGTGCCATCATCACTTATTGCTTCTGTCGTTTGGCTACATCATCGATGCCGAATGTACGCCGCGCACCGCCCCGCGCCCCATCCTCGTCGCCGGAGTAATAATCAGACACCTATAGTGCGACACGTTCTCTCCATCTATACCAACATACATAAGAGGTTCGACTCGACGACATTTAATCTTTACTAATTATGAGGGATAGACGCAGATGGCCCGAAACACCTTGATCATCGTACTCTCCTCCCGCACCCTTGTTCTCCTTTTGCTTACACTATTATCAGTTCACTTGCCGACAACATACGTACTTTTTTTTTTAGAGCACGCGTATTCGCAGCAAAAGGAGAAAGTACAAACACACACACACATACAGCTACATAATTCGATGCTTTTGAGTATTTCGAAAAATTTGCGGTTTTTTCGTAGATGGCTTTCACCGAAAAAGTGTTTGTGTGTAGAGTAGATAGGTAGCTAACCTACCCACGAGACTCATTGTCCGACCACAGACTGCACAGAGAGAGATTCTGGTTCTTTGAAATGATTTTGTATCACTTTTTTCTGCATATTCGAGATTGCATTTTTATTCATTCTTTTCGGTCGCAAAAATGTTACAAAAATGTTTTTTTGGGGCTTCAAATTCACCTCAGCTCAACACGAACCACTTATTTTTATTACTTACCCCCACCCTACCCTCCTTTACACCAGAAAAATTTTCGATTCCAAATTTATAGCTTCTGTTTCTTGTTTTTCAGGAAAAAAAATGAAAGATTCAGTTAATTTTTTGTTTTTTATAGAATAAAAAATCCCCCCCCCCCTAAAAAATCAAAAACGTGAAAACCGTACAAAAAAATGAGAAAATTTTTTCTTTCAGAAGAATATATTACCCGATCAAAATTCTGAAATCTGGTATATGATGGTTTTGGGTAGGGGCGTAGCCAGGAATGGCTTGAGGAGGAGATTTTCACTTTTTCTGTGTGCTATTTTTTGGGTTTGAATTTATAAAAGTGAATTACTCGTGAAGGCAAAATTTTGAAAAAATGGATTTTTTGATCGAAAAATGTTTTTCAGTCTTAGGACAGGGGGAGGGAGGTTACATCTCTTCCTCCTCATTTATTTACCACAGTGGTTTTGGGTGGTTCAGAATGATTTTATTTTTTTGTATCAATTCAATTTTAAATCTCACAGTGACTCAGAGGAGAAAGGGGAAAATTAAAAATTGACATTATTTTCGAGTAGGCTATCGAAACATAGATAATTTGACGCAGTGATTCAGAATTCAGTGCTGATATCACTCTAAATCACACCGAAACCCTAGAGGGGGGGGGGGTAGTAGTTAAATCTAAAATTAAGAACATTTTCGAGTAGGGTAAGGAAATACAGGTAATTTGACCGTTTGATTTCAAATCAAGCGCTTATATGAATCTAAATATCACAGACACCCCTCCCCCTCCCCCTCTTGTAAGGGAGAAAAAATTTAAAATTGACAGTATATTTAAGAAAGGTATCGAAGTTGAAGAGTTTGACCAGGGTTATCTAATAAAATTTATCGTTCAAAAAGCTTGACTTCGCACGACCTTTTGCATAGATAGTCTTTTTAGGGATTATTCACCATCTGAAAGACACGAAAAAATAAAAATTGAATTTTTACCCGGATGTATAATAAATTTTAAGAAGAAAATGCCTTTTCAGTATACTTTTGCACTACTCGAAATTTTTTCATTACCATCCAAAAACTAAAAATATTGAGAGGAAACCGCTCCTTCTTCCAAAAAAATTTCACAATAAACTGTTTGACATTTCCTCCCAATTTCAAATTTAACGATCATTTAAAAAAAAAAAAAAAATCTCTGTGCTTTTTCCATCCACTTTTTGTACTTCTCAACTTTGCCACGAGAATTACTAAAATTTTGATGAGATCCTCTGAGAAAAAGAAATTTTTATCTGGGTCCCCCCTCCCTCCCCAACCCAATAATTTAGAGAGGCAATGTGAACATGCTTTCATAGCATTCAGTGTAGGAAGTGTATGCCTGAGAGGATCGAAGGTGAAATTTATTCAAAAAATATGAAATCGTTAAACGAAGGAAAAGACAAATTTATTCAGTATTAAATTTTTTTAAAATTTTTTGAAAATAAACTGCCTGACTATCAGAGCCAAAAAGCTTGACTTTGCTTGACCAACAAAGCTCGACTTTTGCACGATAAGCTTAACCGCTAGACATCTTGTTTCATCTTTCCTTCAAAGCTCTACTCAGAAACTTGAGTTACTTCCAATAAACATTTGTCCTTTCGTGTGACGAATGATGACTCATAACGAAATCTCAAAAGAACAATCATATTCACATTCACCAATCACCAAAAAAGTTGCTTTTTTAAAGATCGAATAATTAAAAATCCCCTTGTTAGGTCCAGCTCTACAGGTAGGTCCAAAATTCCAAACAGGAAAATTTTTTGAGGGTTCTAATGATTATTTGAAGGATTAATAAACGTCAAGTTTAAAAAATTACACCAATGCCCCTTCCTTTCTGACCTTGAAAGAATTCTCACATGCATCTCTTAATTATACCCAATTCCTTGGCGAATTCTGTTGTTTTTTTTTTAACAACAATGGGCTTCACGTACGAATAGGCGTTTTTTGCACGTACCAAGTAGAAAAAGAAAGGCATCCAAACGGGTACCATCTTTTGCATCTACATAGAAGGCTGTAAGACCACAGCGGTTCTTTAAAATAAACATTCGTAACCGTACAAGCGAGCTACCTGCTACACTATCACCTGTATAATCTTGACCGTCATTGACTCTAATAATATTATTTTTTTAATAGCCGCCATGCCTCGGTGTCATGTATGAATGTTCTCTAAATGATTACTATTTTTCATTTTCACTTTTTTTCCACTTCTTTCAACTGAAGTATAATACTCGATGATGCGGTGATGCAGACGAAGGCGTTCCAAGTACCTTACCATGTGATTGTGGCGTTCACTTGGTGGAGCCAAAAAATTGTTACATGTTTTTGTTGCGAACAGACTTCTGATGGTTTGGTTCGCGACAACGAAAACGATGTCGGTTTACATAAGAGATTTTCGATACATCACCGACTATGATGATGATGATGATGATCGTGGTCGTCGTCGGTCGCCTAGAAAGCCATATACATACATAAGATGAAAATAGGATAGAAAGAGCATGGGAACGAGGCGCTTCTACATATATATACGCATACACCTATAGGTATAGGTACAATTGTTTAAACACATATACTGCGAGTATATGATTACCGAGCGTGTTCGGTTCGCTTATAATAATAGGCAGGTTAAACGCGATCGAAAACGCCCCATTTTTGACAGGTAAAAATTATACGGTAGTGAAAATTGTCTAATCATGCTCGAGTGGTGCGAGATTCGATGCCTACCTACCTATCACAGAGGGAAAAAAAATTTGTACACCTTATCCAGCAAACCTGGAACGAAACCATGTACCTTTGCAGTATGTGTAAAATTTCGACACTTTAATTACCACCTGTGCCGGGAAGGCATATTATACGCATACAATATATCGTACGGCTACGTAATACTTATTTTGATCGTGTCTCTATATCTACACACCACAGATATGCCTTTAGTTGGAGACGCACCGCGCCGTCACGAACAGTCGATTATTGTACACCTATGTGTACGTATTTTTTCCCTTTGGCTTTTGAACGTTGGAAAAAAAACCGCCTTGTTTGACTTTTCAATCCTTGTAGTCGTACACCTCCTTAACGAGGATGCTGGGCGGCTACGACTGGCAGCAGTTTAACAACTATGGTCTACGAGGTGGTGCCGATATGTACCTTTACCTATGCACTTGGATCTTAGGTGCACTACGTTGACGACGTGATCGTGATTGAAACCACAATACTGTACCAGGTGAAAGACTCGACAGTATTCGTATGTTTCTACCTATTTGAAAATTATACGTAGGTACCTGGCTACCTACGTATATGGATAGTTGATCATACAACTATATTCAAAACCTTTGATAAATAAAAATATTTGCTCACACGATCGTTCATTCGAACTATACGTGTGTATTTTGTAAGAACATATTGATATGAAAATGCGTCAGTTAACCTGGTCATCTGTAGCCTTGTTTGCACTCATTATCGAACACAATTTTGCATTTCAACGATGAAAGTGAACTTCACATCAGATTAATCTGCAGTATATTTATTTCGATAAATTTGACTTTAGAAATACACAAATTCGCTTTCTAACAATGGATCAAAATATAAATGAAAAATGACTTAATCACTACACATAGAAATTTCATGTATGAATGATGACTGTTGTACGTATAAGTAAAATCGATAACTGTAGAAAACACAATTTGGGAAAGCGAGCGCTCAATTCATCTACTTAGTGCAGGTTCCTCCTCTCCATTGCACCACAGTTTCTATAAAATTTTGACCAAGCTCAATTTTACCCCACTTTGAGCCTTTACATCTGACACCAAGCCCACTCAAATTCGAATTTGAGCTTTTTTGGTAAGCAGGAACTAGGAAGCTAGGAACCCCAGGGTAACACTGATAAAAAAAAAGTATAAGTGAATATATTTGCCAACGAACTACTGAATTATTAGTCTCATATCTTTTGGTAACGAAATACTCCAAATTTATTGATCGAATCGTTCGTGAACGATTACACTGAAATTCACAAAAATAGCCGATGGACAGCTGAATGCTTCTGAAAGAACATATGATTTTACATATGAATCGTTCAGGAACGACTGAATCGATTTACGATAAAACTCAGTCTTACATTCGAAACATACGCAAAGGAATGAACTGAAATTCAAAAAAAAGCTACTGAACGAATGAATCATTTTATAATGAGATTCAATCTCATATTTGAATCATTCGTGAACGATTGAATCAAAATTCAAAAAAATTGCTAATGAACGGCTGAATCACTTCATGATATAACTTAATCTTACATTCTGGACACAGGCCAACGATTGATCCGAAATTCGAGAAAGAGCTACAGAAGGAATGAATCATTTTATGATGAGATTCGATCTTATATTCGAATCATTCGCGAACAATTGAACCGCAATCTAAAACAATTGCTGAGGAACGACTGAATCATTTTATGATGAAACTCATTCTTACACTTGAATTATTCGCGAACAATTCAACTAAATTCAAAAAGGCTGGCAACGAACGACTGAATCATTTTACAAAGAAATACAACCTCACATTGGAATCATTCGCGAACGACTGAATCGAATTTTGGAAAAATAGCTACTGGACAACTAAATTACTATACATTATGAGTAGATTCCATTTTATATTCGAACCAATCACCAGTGATTTAATCGAAATTCAAAAAAGTTGTCGAGGAACGGCTGAATCACTTTATGATGAAACTCAGTTCTACATTAGAATCATTCGTGAACGATTCAACTAAATTTAGAAAGGCTGCCAACGAACAACGAATCATTTTATAATAAGTTCGATCTTATATTCGAATCATTACTCTCGAACGACTGAATCGAACTCCAAAAAAATATCTACTGAACAACTCAATCACTGTACATTTGAAGTGATTCGATTTCATATTCGAACCATTCGCGAACCATTAATCTGAAATTCAAGAAAATTACCGTGAAACGACTGAATCACTTTATGATAGAACTCAATTTTACATTTGAATCATTCGTAAACGATTAAACTAAATTCAAAAAGATTGCCAACGAACGACTGAATCATTTCACAATAAAATGCAATCTGACGACTGAATCGAACTTCAAAAAAAACGGCTATTAAAGCACTGAATCACATTGCATTATGAAGAGATTCAGCCTTACATTTGAATTATTCGCGAACTATCGAACCGAAATTCAGCAAGGTGAGTAATCATTAACTGAATCCTTTCAAAAAAAATTCGATCATGTGTTCGAATCGTTGACGGGTATCTGAACCGCACGAACAATTATCGATGAACTCCTGAAACAGTGCATGAACGAACTGTTCGAATCACCGTACATCTCAGCAATTTCAACATGGAATTGAACGTTCATGAATCAATCAACTAAAAAGAAACATTGAAGGCACTTGACTAAATGAACAATTTTCGATTCAATTCAACCTAAATCTACGTAGTATTATATTCATAATGATTTATTAGCGTTCTGGGAACGAATCATGCATTCGAGCGATCTGAAAGTAATCTTCTTAGGAAATGACTAATGCACTTCGCAGATAACTTTCGTGATAAGAAAATATGTAAAAACAATATAATTCAAACAAGAACTCAAAATGATTTCAACACTTCCAACATCATAATAAAATTTTTTCAAATAACGTACCTATTCGGAGATATCTCGTGGTACTTGAAAGGCATCGAAATTAGGATTTAAATGACACTAAAAAAAAAATCCCTTATATAAATGAAAAAAAGGGGGAAGTTACAGGTTTAAAAAAAATACCAGCCCTATAAAAACGAAGGAAAAAAAACATCGGTACTGATAATTCGACGTTTTAATATTTCTCGATAATAATAACACAAGCTAAGAAATTCTAATGGTACCCATTTTCTCAAAAAATTCCTAGTTCTTTTCGATTTTATACCAATACAAGACATCATAATATGGTAAAAATTTGATACCTCGAATAATCGTACACCATTAACCTTACTTTTACACCATTACCATTCCGATATACCTTTTTTTTTACGACTTTTAATTCTCCAAATGCTATCAAATTGGATATATTCTATGGTTTTACGACGCAACAATCCGTTGTTACTTTTTTTTCTCTACAACTAGACAGTTTCGATTTCAAAGTATCAATGTAGTACAATATTTTCTATCATGTTTGACCATACACAGAATGTGAACTTGGTACACTGCACCACGTGATTTTGCCCATTAAGTAAATGCCATGCCGCCTGACGTTTTGTCGTCTTAGTATCTTTGCAAAAACAAAACACATGCTTGCGAATAATAACGACCGATCGTTTGTGAAATTACGATCCCGACAACACACATGCGCATTTTTAGCAATATATACACACTTTGACACAAGGCGAGGCGCCGAAGACGGTTCGTTTGTCTGAGTTGCGACTGCAAAAAAAAAACACTCATTTCTCATCGAAAAATTTCCGAATTTCTTGCTGTGTCGAGGTCGTTCATTATAACGAAAGGGAAAATACTTAAAGTAGATATATACGTCAAAAAATCAGCCTTTTCTATTGACACCATTCAAATAAATATAGAACGTGGTCGTGGTCTTGGCCCATGGTGTCGATTACCCTACTTATAATAACCAATATTGCCGTCGGGCGGTATTTTTCAAAGGTTCTTCTTATTTTGTGCACCGTGTTACAAATAAATATATCACAAATATAAATACACGACTATACACGTTTGTACGTATTAACCTAGAAATTTTATTTTGGCCTTTTTGCGAATCGAAAATCCAAATGTCGATGATAACGCCGGCGCAGATACCACATTGGCGCCTGCTAATTTTGATAAATTCGATCGACTACACTCTCGCTTATCTAAGGTTATTAAGTTTACATGTTTTGCTCGTAAAATGCGATGTGTGAAATGCGAAAAAAAAAAAAAGAAAAAAAAATGCTCTAATCGTATGGACGATTAACGTATGTTAATAATTCGTCTTTTCCAAAGATCATCGTGTCGATGTTAAAATTATTATTAAAAATAAAAAAATACACTTATAAAATGGAAAAAAAAAATTAAAAAAATTAATCGTCCGATACATTATGTTGATTAAGTATAAGTATAGTACATACATTTTTCAGAAACGTATGATTCAAACAAACGTAGTCATTATTATTTGATAATGATGAAAAATTGATATGAAATTTTTTCCATCCATTTATCGATCGACCAACCCACCTATTATTATTGAACGACATCGAAAGTGAAATATCAACTAAATTTTACCCTCAGCTTATTTTCAATGTCAAATTTTAAAAATTGTCATATATACTAAATAAATACACTGAAATTTCCCACAAAACATTTTAATATTTTGCGATTATAATTACTAAATTCAATGAAAACCAGAGATTTTTTTTCAATTTTCTCGTATATCTCTAAATCTACGAACGTGACCCAAAAAAAATTCGAGGACTATTGACTTTTTGAATAAACAGTGCCTACAACTTTTGATCAATTATCAACAATAAATACTGAACTTTTTGCACCCCCTCCCCTCCCATTGCTTCATATTTTCTACAAAACTTGCATTTTACCAGATCAAATTGGCTACCAAAACGAGGATTATGCTGATAAAAATCCATTACATGAGACAAAAGTTTGGAAATTATGTTAATAATGTTTCTGGACCATGCAAGGGACCTTTTTACACTCCTTTGGGAAGCCACTATTTACTTATACATGCATCCAGAGAATTTTCCGACATTTTTACCACGTATGCACTCGCTCAAATGCGAAGATACATTGAAAAAGGGGTAAATTGGTGTTTATCATCATTTAAT
Organism: Ferrisia virgata; assembly: GCA_900060175.1. Classification (NCBI taxonomy): domain Eukaryota; kingdom Metazoa; phylum Arthropoda; class Insecta; order Hemiptera; family Pseudococcidae; genus Ferrisia; species Ferrisia virgata. The sequence continues at coordinate 40,945 of FIZR01015818.1, forward strand.
TTAAGCTCAATCACAAAAGTGAATGGAGCTCTGATAATGAACTTTTACTCGGTCAAAGTCTGTGATTTAGGAGGAGGTTGATTTAGAAGGGAATAATTGAAAATCTCAGAAGACTTTATATAAAAGCTACAGATGAAATGGGCTAATTCAAAAGGCACCAACAACTGCGTGAAAAACAACATTTTCAACGTTATGAAGAAGGGCAAAATGGGCTGAAACCATCAAAAGCCAAATATGGAACCCTTGTTAAATCCGTACCTCTTGGTTTAGTTTGGAGAAGAGATACATCTCGAGCAAATTCAAAAACTAGCCAAAACCTATGTTGAGCTAATAAAAAAAAAGTTTTTTTGGGAGTGCAACGTGGTTGAAAAGTTAAACCGACCAAAAGGTACATCTAAGAAACCTACTGAAATACGCATGAGATCATTAATTCAATGTATAGGAGGGGGAGGGGATGACCTATAAAAACCTACCTAAATACGCCACTGGTAACAGGAACACACGATTCGATACCGAGTGACCTGTGATTTGATTAAGTTTTTTACTAAAATTATCATGTTTTTTATTCATTTGAAATTTGGGTGAGGGGGAAGGATTTTTATTCATTCTAAGGATTTTTTTCAAATATTGCTTGAGAACAGAGAAAATTGACAAATTTAACTAAAAAATACTCAAATATTCTCCAAAAAGGATCAAAACATACTGAACTACACATTTATACCAAAAACATGCCAAAATATTCTCCAACAAATGGGACTAAATCGAATTGGAATTTTATGAAAAGTGTAGTAATTTTGGATATAGCGTACCCAGTGCACCGCCAAAAAATATTCTATGGAATACTATCCTCAGCTTTAGCTTTATGCTATAAATTGAGCATTTAGGATGATGAATTATTTCTATATATTTCCCCCTTCTACTCTCCGACTGCTTAATACCCTGCAATGTCGTCGTCTAATAAGTAAGAAATTCGTTTTGAAAATTTTCACTATCCAATCACCCCTTTAATACTAATGCTCTCTACATTGCAAATCTCATCTCACCAAGATACCCTCCTGCCTTCAACTCTATTCCTTATCAGCACTTGACATCCACCGCATACATTCACACCAGCACCAAAATCCGGCTCAAATCACATCTTACAACACGTGCATTAGATATTTTCACCACAAACGATATTATTATATGTACTTTAAACAAGCATACATGCCATGCCAGTGCCACCGCATGCTACAAATAATTACCTCATATGATAAAACCCGTTACTCGCGCATTTAGCTTGTGCCAATGCACATGTAAACATATATACCTATACATTATACAATATACATATAAAACGTGCATACCTAAATACTATATACATACATTTATACGCCTCACACCGGCTACACAAAAGTAATGACCATTTTAGCATGCATATAAAATCCAAAACTACCACATTTATAACTAGGTACTTGGCGATGGCGCTGGTGCTGGCGGTTGCCTCGACACCGTATATAGGGAAAAAAAAAAAAAATTATAAGAAGAAAAATAATAACCGCGCCACACATGAAAGAATCCGGTATGCATTGTGACAGACTCATTAATCGACAATGATTCATTACCCATATCCTTATATTATATACCATTAATTCGCTTTAAAACGTTAAACGCGTCTAAATACGGCGATTTTGTATGCAAATTGTACAATATGAATAAATGCTCCGGTCGATGCTCACTTACTCTTACTATCTTTTTCTGGCTGGTTATTTGCCCACCACACAGCGTTTGTTGCGAAAAAAAAAAATAATAATAATCGTAATAATAAAAGCTGGTCGATGTCACGGTCGTAAAAAAAAATTATATTAAAATATACATGCATATTAATTTTCATAATATAGTATAAAAAGACAGCCCTTCGTCTCTTCCCAGATACACACGGATATATTCTAGGTTCATAGTATACTATCTACATAATATGTACACGAGTATAAAGTAAATACCTAAGAATATACAATTTTTTTTTACCATAATATGTACTTATAATTTCTTCATGGTGGGGAGACTCGTTCGTTACCAAATCCGATGATTAATTACCACTGCTTAGAACAATGTTATTCGTCAATGGTTCGTAAATGAATATTTTACATTTTACAATGCGAATTAATTATGAATTATTATGGTAAAAAAAGAAAGAAAAAGAGAAAAAAAATTCTACCCGGTTCATAGTATACACAGATATAACAGGATACCACACCGCTGCCTTCATATCGTGTGTAAAAAAAAAACCTCTTAAACTCGTTTTTTTTTCCTTTTCGTTTACATACTATTTTTTTTTTATTTTTTACTCCGTATACACGAAATAATTGTCATATGTTTTAACGATTCGCTGCCTTTCATTGAATTATTCATGCGATCCGCTACACTCGTATAAACTGTATTAGTTTCCAAGTTTACCAGAATTTATTCACCGTATACGTAAAAAAACACGATATACTCGACGTCCAAGTGACAATTATTTCCTTCTTAGGTGAAAAAAAAACCGACCCTTTTTCATTTTCGTCTTCACCATACGACAATTTAATTACAGGGGAAAAACACCACAATCATATTTTTTTTTTAGGGTCAAATATGAGAGTACCTAGATATCTTTATGTAGCTAATATGTACAGGAATCTAAATCGTAATACCATTTATCTGTGGCAGCTTTCAAAAAAAAAAAAAAAAAATACACGTCAACTTAGATATACTCGTATATAAATGCAATCTGTTTCAAGCGATAAATTCATATCATAACCTCGTCGATTAACGCTCGGTTAATTATACCCTGAGCGACAATAAAATACAATTTCACACGTGATGACAATATCATACCATAACAGTATATGGAACCGGTCCTTGGATGGTTTATTTTATCAATTCACTTGCTGCATAGAGCATACTGCCACTGCCTATCTAGTTACCTGAGCACATATCGTCGAACCGGAACCCCCAAGCCAGAGATCGAAGATGACACGCGAACCTAAATGCCTTCGTGTTTACCTATATTTTCTAGTACATTAAAAAAAAAAAAAAAACTAAACCAGTATTACCTTCCATTATACTAAATTACCACCCTCGAATAGGAAGAAAAATTATATCGTATAAATTTTTTTTTTTTACAATCATTTATCATTTTCATTCATCTTTTACCATCTCTCTTTATGCTTCGATTATCATCTGATCGTCGCAATGTTATAACAATTGCTAAACGTATAATATTCCAAAATGGTAGCATGTACTTTGGTATCAAAGTAACCCGCAATTATACGTACCATAATGTAGATCGTATATGAGGAAAATTCGATACCTTTTTTCATGGTCATGCGAAATTATTTGGGTGCTATTTTTCATAATTATATAGAAAAGTGAACTTGACCATCATCGCATATAGCTCATCATTCGATTAAAATTATTGCAACCAAGGTGAAAGGGATATAAAATTAAAATCTGAGATCATTGCATAAGAAAACTAGGTCAGCGACAATTCCAGTTACATTTAATGATAATTTTTTAACCACCTCTTCCCTACCCTTACATTCTACCAATATTTTTTTTTAATTCACCTTTCGCCTATATTTAGACAAAACTTTGATGAAATTCAATTTTTATCGAGTAAAATATAAATATGCTTAAAGTATATATATCTTCAGCAAGAGGGAAAAAATCAAACAAAAAGAGGGGAGAATCCAAGATTTTTTGGATCCCCACATTCGCTAAATAATCTCGAAAGAATGATGCGGTAGAACTTTCAACCACTCAAAGTTAAACCTGACTTTTATAATCGGCAAAATTTAATTAAATAAAATCCAAAAATGTTCGAAATATAATCTCAATTTTGAGAAATTTTAGATATTGTTGTCGATTCAGCAAGTATCCAATATGCAGTGCTAGATTTATGAAAGTATTTTGCTTTTGAACTCAAATTTGCAAAATAAAGGGACACGAGTAGGAATGAATATCGATATAATATAGGTTTTCAAATGCGTAAGGGGCGGGGGAGGGAAGGAGGGAGGAGGAGATTAGATAGAGCTTTGCAAATCGACTCCTATGTTCAACATGTTAAATCTTTAACCTCCTCTGCAAGGGCTTAATAGGGGTTCTGGCGTCAAATGATGTTGAAAACTGTGTTGGTTGCATTTGATTCTTAGCTTGCTATAGAATTAATAAATATTACGGTTATTCCCTTCCTATTTCGCCATAACTCTGCCTCATAAGATGACCACCAGGAAGAAAATTGGAAAGCAATTTTTTGAAAGTTTCATCGTAACCGACTGCACCCCTGCTGCAGAAAATTACAACCTCGAACCGGCAGCCCGAAGAACCCAGGTTCGATTCCTGGGATAGGAAGCGAATTTTTTGATGAAAATTTCATCTATGAAATCATTTATTCGTTAATAAAAAATGCTCCGTGCAAGATTACACATCATTTATTTCCTAACTGATCAGTATCCCTCTTTCTAGTGGTAACGGTACGACGCGACCAGATGGGGGGGGGGTTGCAATGAGGCTTAGAAGTCAACACCACCAAACAGCACATCTAGAACGTATACCGAATCTACGTATCAAATTTCAATCTCCTAGGCCAATCGAGGGGGGGGGGGTGGTAATACGTGAGGACCCAACAAAAAATAAAAATATCCGATAAAAACCACTTTTTGGAGGTTGTGAGGGGGTGCAATGAGGCTGAAAAGTCAAGCCCCCCGAAAAAGGCCCATCTACGGCCACTATTTTCAAGGTTAAAAAAGTGGAAAATTCTCATTTTTGGATACGTTGTACAACTCCGGATAGACAATCGATTAGCTCAAAGATGAAGAATTTTTGCTATTTTAAGCACCTCGGCGGCTACTCCCCTAAATTTAGGCACAACTTAATTTTGACTCGAGGCCATCCCCACTCAAGAATATCAAAGCCGCCACCAATCGAAGCCTATTTCCCACTTTTGATCGATTTTGGTTGGTATCGAGCCAAGGAAATGATTTTCAGTGGGGGGGGGAGGAGGAGGAGGAATGAAAAAAAAAATATCTGATATAGCAAAAAATGGAGCCCAAAACGGATTTTTTTTTTTTAATATCCTCCCTCATCCACCGCAGGTCGATAGACCGTAATAGCCTGGTTTCCATTGGCAATAAGACATAGAAAATCATGCTAAAAACAAAATTTTAACCCCTTTGATTTACAGAAGTGGTACAAAATATTCAAATTTCAAGAAAAGTTTGGGAATATCGAAATACTAACTTACAATACCTATAATTCTGATCGGGTTCAAGTCTAAAAAACCTGCCCTATGTGTTGACAGAAGGTTACGAGGAGAGGAGAATGCACTTTATGCTCTTGCTCCAGAGAACTAATTCAATTCACCGAGATGGACTTTTTCCCGCTAAAATCTTCAACAACCATATTAGTTACTTCCTTCATACCTATCTTCTTCCACAATGGTCAATCGATCTCATTGAAATCATATCGCAATTAAAATCTCAGTCTGAAATATCAATTAAGAAGAGAACTCGTTGATCTCATCATACGAATAATCATACTCCACATCCCATAAATCGAATACTTTTTCCTTTTTTTTCTTTTGAAAAATAAAAACCCTCCCGAGTGATGAAAATCGACCAAACTGTGTGGCGCGTACGAGTGGAAATAATTAATCAAGGCATTTTCAAACCACCAAATCGTATATAAGTTAAATACACAGGTACAGGTGATTTTGAATGCACGAATACACACCATGCTCGCTTTTTGTTTACATAATTACAAGTTGATCTGTTCCCTGCACCCTGTGTTTAGTCTTTCGTACGTATATAATAATTCTCTCTCCTTTCGTTTATTTTATATACGTATTCGCGCGAAAATTTCAATGGAATACCGGTCAGGGGGTCTGTACACTGCACCACCCGCGCAATAAAAGATCACGAAAATGAAAAAAAAAAAAAAAACAAAAACAACAAACGCTTTTAAAAATTAATTATACGCTTCTTACATGCAATAATGATACGTTTGTTTGTATGATTTATGGCTTCATTTTTGAAAATTATAAAAATTAATGATATTACCTTGTACTTAACGCTTCTAGGCGCGTTTACTACGCCAGGTAGCCCCCTTTACCAAGATAACAATCCGATACACGCCTACTAATGTCTGAAAAAATTTTGCTACCGATTTTGTATATTATGCATCTACACATTATAATACGTGTAACTATAATATCTTAAGCTTACGTATTAAGCGGTATTCTGCTTATTTGAAATATAAAAGATTATCATCGCTTAGGTGCTTAATGAATAAAATATTAATTACAGTCGACTATATGTACAGTGATTGCAGTACGTAGTACGTACGTACGTACCTGGAATACTCAAAGAGGCCTTATCTGTACGTGTAGGTAGCTTTGTATCATCAGCATAACCAGCTCTCCGGGTGCTGGTGCTGGCAAATGAGTTAATACATATCGTTGAGTAAATGAAATATGATTGTTGTGAGCTCAACTCGACGTTGTATGACGACGATTCATTACTTCGACGATATGTACAATTTACATGCAAAAAGCATATAAATATAGGTCTTCCTGTTCTCTCTTGAGCTACGATTGTGTATTAACATACAAGTAAAGAAGATAAACCAGGTAACGCCTGCCCAGCAACAAACAACACAAAACTAACGAAAAATTGAGGTATCAAAAATCTCACTCTTCTTTTACTCAACCAGTTAAAGATGTGCTTCTCATCACCCATCAGCTGCACGATACGATGCTTCCTTTTCACGAAATATGCGTACATTGTGTAATGGTGTAGATTCGTGGGTGTGCTTTATAGCGTTCGGTTAAAGATCGTAAATTCATTTATTGTTTTATTAACATCAGATCACTCCGGTTCACCTGCTACATTGTTGTATGTGGTTTAATCGAGCTGCGTCGAGTACCTTAAATAATATAAATACGTATAGCTGCACCGCAGGAAAGATTTTATTAGGGTCAGCTTCGAACATGCCAACGGTATTTCGAGTATTTTTGTACATGGCACGAAGAATAGCACCAAGGTTAGAGATGAAATTTCAGGTAAATTCTTCCTAATTCATCGTTCTTCTATACAAATACCAACTGATTTTTCGTTTGGGAAAAATTTCACTAGCGGTCATTTTTTGCAAAAACCTAGAGTTGCGATTTTTTTTCTATGCAACAAATCTGGATCAATTTGTTCCGATTAAAAAATCCAATCCTGGATTCGTAATTGGCGGGTTAAAACAGCTTTGTACGTACATTTTACGTTATAATTTCATTCAAATATTCAATTTGCACTTTTTTCTTAGATTTTTTTATCCTACGGAATGGCGAATTCTTGAATTTCAAGTTGAATCGTCTCGAGATGTGGCTAGTTTCGACGTAGGTTAATCATCATCAACTGAATTTGAATTACGGATGATCACTTTTCAGCCTAACTCGCCATGTCACATTGTAAAATAAAATTAAGCAACTACCCACTACATAGAAGAGGGGGGAGAGGGGATTAAAGATCAATGAAATACGCTTCGAAACCACAGAAAATCATTAAGACAACTTTAAGACATAGTGGATTTTTCATTTCATTTTTTTCCCCTCAAAGTTTAAAACCATTTACCTCTTGTCCCCCCTTCCTATACCAACCAAAAACGTTAAAATTCGACCAATACTCTTGAATTGTCACAATATTAGATATAAATGAGTGGGAATAACCATGGATCAAAATTCAGTGATGTTCAAATTCCGGGTGAAGAGGGTGCTGAGGGAGAAAAAACAGAAGAATTGATCGTTTTTAAATCAATCGATAGAAATCAGCCTCTTACATCAATTACGAGTAAAGATACGAGGAGTTTTACCACTTTTGACTTGGAAAAAAGGCATTTTCACTAATAAATCTTCACCTTCCCTAGAAAGGGAGGCTTAAATTTGATATGTGAGTGTAGTGGATAGACCAAATACCATAAAAGTATCTTCCGGCTCGCAGTCTCAAAAAAGAGCTTAGCTTAGGTTCTATTTTGGCTGTTTTTCGAGTTTTTCCCTCGCATATTTTCCCTCCAAATCAAGAAAAAAAGGTTTAAAATTTGATACATACATTTAGTAGAGGTTCTAGATTTGCCTTTTGAAGGTTTCAACCATGGTGTATACCAAACTTTGATATTCAACCCCCCCCCCCCCCC
>FIZR01015820.1:0-36603 GCA_900060175.1 Ferrisia virgata
TCGGCTTCAGAAGCTCCACCATCAGTATACATACTAACGGACCATTTTGATCGTTGAGCTTGAGCTAAATATATTTGCCATCTAAATAATGAAATTGGTTGATACGTTAAGCTCAAACGTAGTGTCCTGCAAAAAGAAATAATAAATAACCAGCTCGAAGAATTGATCATAATTTCACGTAAGAAAATTACTTGACGGTGTTATTGACTGGAAAATAATCACGTTTCATGTTCCAAAATTCATTATAAAATACAACCGGCTTATACTGATGACCTTCGGGGAAGAACTCGATATCTGTAACAAGAAAACAGCATTATGTATTTACTCTATCTACTTTGTTATGCTCTACGGTACAAAATTACATATAAAAATGAATTAAAACGAATAAAATAGTAGCTATCTCTTACGTTCATTAATTGGTGCTGGAACCCCTCCCATAACCCACTCCGTGTTATCAGTAACAAGCGATATGGTCAAATTAGGATGCCAGTGGGATACTATTTCTGAATTCATAATTTTAGCTTTCTACACATGGAAAAAGTATCGTCAGAAGGTATTCAGATACTGCTAAAAAATAATATTCTATTATTTTACTTCAATATCTTCTTTCGAAGCCGCAGTTTCACCAGTGAGTAAATTTTGTGTTTTAACGAAGAACCGTTTCTTGAACTTATTCAGACGTTTACTGGAATGTACCACGGTAGGATCAGCAGGTGACAGTAACTGCGTCAAGTCATCATGTTGTTTGTCCCATTTAACTAAATATGTATGAATATAAATTGAACCGTTATTTTTCACGTTCTGCAATTCACGATTACAACATTAATTGGGTAACGATAAAATACGTGATTGGAATTTTAAAATGAAACAGAGGATGTACTTCGCTAGGCGTTATTTCAATTTCCTTTGTAAATATGCCATCACCGTTCAGGCCTGCCGTCCAGTCGCCATACACAAGACCATTTTTCTCCCAAATCAAAGCATCTGGTTGATTAAAATCAACAAATGCTGGATTTTCCGAAATGAACACGTACATGTCCTAATAAACATGATGTAATTATAAGCCTAGAATTTGCAATCCGTAAAACCATCGATTTTAGTAAAACATTTTCAAATTCAGCTTACAAATATTGTTCCATTGCTAAAGAAATTAGCGGCAGGTAATCGCTGAGGTTGACCAGGCTCACTGGTAGTCTGAGGAGTGGGCGATTTACGGAAAAAATTAGTTATGAAATATATGATAATAGCACGAATAATTAGTGTTCTAGTAATCGATATAAATGACTCGAATCTTGAAGGTTGCCTTTGTGCTTGATCATTGCCTTGTGGTTGAGCCTGCTGTTGCACCTCATTATCGTTCTGAATTTAAAAAAATGTTCATGAGTGTCATGAAGCGAAAGATATGTCGAAATAAATGAACACGTAATGAGACATGACAAAATATTATCTAAGAAAAGATAATATGAAGAAAACAGCTCACCTGTGTATCAGGATCTCCTTGACGTCGGACCACTCGATTTTCATTCTCAGAGTTTTCGTTTTCCATTTTACTTGTTACTTCACTATTAATTTCATTTGCGATAATTATACATACAATGACACTACCCGAAAATATTATCCTTCTTTACTTCAATTTCAATTTTTTTTTTCGAAGAATGAAAAATTGATTTTTGTTCTTGATTACGTTTTTGTAATTTCAACAGTTGACATTTAGACAGTTTTAAGACTAATTAGACTTTTTTGCAGTGTTTCCACTAAGTAAACATTCATTACCCAAATTTTTGTATTTAAATGAAAAATTCCAATTTTTCACAGTAAAAATAAATATATAAAGAAATAATTTAAATGAAAATTTTCTCAAATCAAGTTTAAAAAATTAAAATAATTACTTATTCATTTTTGATTCCTTATTAAGAAAATTATAGTTCGGATGATAGGTTAACTTATGTTTACAGCATGATCAATTCTGTAAGGCGGAAAAATTTATTTTCGAAAAATATAGTTGATAAAAAATCAATGAAATAATTATTTCCATCGTTAATCGTTCAAATTAATCTTATTACTTTTTAATTCGTATTGATCGAAATAATGCAGTTTAATTTGTGAACTTGTCATTGGTCATCGAAAAAATCATGAGCGAATACTTCCTATACAGTGCTATGAAAGATTTTGTTAATCGCTGGAGGTAAAAAGATACACTACAAACTAATAATTATTTTCAACTAATTTGAATACTCCCACGATGTTTCCGGTTTTATACATTCCCTAAACATAATGAACTTCTTTTAGTTGCGATGTTTCTCCTGAAGAATATCTTCAGAAACTGTTACGTTATCAAGATAGATACGTTAATCGAAATATTGTCACTAGTCAAGAGCATCATCATGCTGTTGCCAGTCGATCTCCTAATTCTGAACAGTTTCTGCGAAAATATGAACAGCTAGATTCAGGAAAGTAAGTATATCTTAGTATTAATTTTCTAAACAAGTAATTTCTAGTTTTGAATAATTTTCTTTGTGTTTTGTTTCCAGGACTGACCTCCTACCTAAATATCTAACTCTCTTATCCCTATTTCAAACAAATAAAGGATTATCGGAAGAAATGAAGAAACTCGCTGTGGAAAACGATAAAGGAATCATTAGATCAAGTATTTCAATGAATAATAATGCATTTGAATCGCGCGAAGATGTTGAGAAAGTAATTTGATTGCATTTATTGTGTATTTTCTTCGTACATTCGAACTCGTTTATGAATTTTTATTTATTATGCTACCACAGGTTTTAAAAGAATTAAAAACAGCTGCTGAAGAGGTTGAAGAAAAAAAGAGCAAATCGTCGTTTACGATCGAGAAAAAAGATCGAGTGAAAAGATTCGATGTTGATTTAACAATTTGGAAACAAATTCGGCCATTTGTATCTGCTGATTTTTCAAATAACGCCATTATTTGCAGTCTTTTGCCTATTGGTAATTTATTATATCCGTATTAATAACATTGTTTCATTTATCTAATTCGAACTTTTTTCTGTACGTAGGAGCTGTTCCGCGTTCTTCTCAAGAGAAATATCTAGTTCGAGATGTTCTTCAATGCTTATTAGGATTTAATGGCAAATATATTCGAGGAGCGAGGGGAGAAGAAAAAGAAGCTCTTAGAACATTCGAATTAGAACAATCCATTTGTAAGTTTTTTTATCGAATATTTTGGCGTATTATTAAAATTTTTTCTGAAATAATTCCGAATTGTTTGCTATTTCAGATGCTCCTTTCAAAAGCATTATAACGGAAATATTGGTTTTAGCTGAGTATTACTCAACCGTGATGCGCTTCATTGAAGAACGTCATCAATTTTCTAGTGGTAGAGTGAATCAAGCTTTATGCGAAGTTCTAGAAAACATATTGCAAGATTATAGAGTAAGACAGTATGAAACATCATTTAAAATTTGTTCGCATTATTCAATACTACAATATTAACTTGTGTCAAGGTATTCGTAATTCAATTGGAAATGAAACAAAGACTAGATTCCTTAACTTTGCAATCGCTACTGTTCTGTATTCAGCCATTTTTAGAAACAATGAGTTGTCTAGCACGTATTGTCCATGCCATTAATAAAGCAAGTACTTTTTATGCTAGAGAATAAATCAAAATATACTTTATTAGTAAGGAAATTCTTTGTTATTGATACAGGCTGAAGCTCGAGGAGGTCGTACGTTAAGCTTGTTACATGACGCAGGAAAACAAAATGCCATTGAACATAAGGCTGCAGATCTTTTAGTAATACTAATCAGAAGTGCATCTGTGCCGTATTTTGAAGCTCTGGAACAATGGATTCATACCGGTTATATTAACGATCCTTGTGACGAAGTAGTTGTTTTTTTTTGTGTGTTTCGTTCAAACCGTTTTTAATATTAATCTATTTAAACAATGCCATTTCATTTTAGTTCATGATTGAAGATAATATTGAAGCAGAAAAACAAAATACTTTGGCCAAAGGAGAATTTTCTAATGAATATTGGAAGAAAAGGTATCGCATTAAAAAGGATCATGTTCCTACTTTTCTATTCCAACATCAACAAAAAATCCTAAGAACTGGCAAATATTTGAACACTATAAAACAATGTAGTACGTGTATAGTCGTTATTTGTGCTAAAATTTTATTTTTTTTAAATTTACATAAATCATTTACTCAATTTCTTTCGTTTTTAGAAAATATATCCTCGAAAGACATGAAATCAATTTTGGCACGGAAACCAGAATGTAATAAAATGTGTTATACTAGTCTTAATAGTTATGAATTTGTTCAAAGCATCGAAACTGCTTATAATTTTGCTAGCGATACTTTGCTGAATTTATTAATGAATGAATATGATATTTTAAACAGACTGAAGTAAGTGAATCTTTTTGCCGGTATTTTTTGATACTGCGTGAACATTGTAATCATAATTTGAATTTTTTTTCAGATCTGTAAAGCGTTACTTTTTAATCGAACAAGGTGATTTTATTAGTATCACAATGGATTTATGCGAGGAAGAATTATCAAAACCGGTGAGAGATATCATGTCGACAAGATTAACTTCTTTAATAGAATTAGCCATTCGAACATGCGCTAGTGGAAAAACGGACCCTTATAAAAATGACATTTATATTGAAACTGTTCCTGAAGATTTTGTTTTACAAGTTTTCAGAATTAACGCGATCAACACAACAAAAGAAAAAGGTAATTATTGAACATTTAAAAATTTTCAACCATTTTCTTGAACGATTTTGTATTCGTCTGTTTTCAGAATTAATGAAAAAGAATCCAGAAAAAGATCTCATTGGTTTGGATATTGTAACTTTACGTCTGAATACTACTTGGCCAGTTTCTTTGATTTTTAACGAGAAAGTTATTGGATGTTATCAAATATTATTTCGTTTCTTGCTTTATTGTAAATACGTAGAAAGATTGCTTTGCAAGTTAGTAAATCACAACATCATTAATTTTAACTGAATAACAGAAATTAAAATAGTTTTTTTTTTTCTAGAGTTTGGATTTGCGATCAACAGTTCAAAACGTTGGAAAAAGACAGTAGAAAATATTATCTTAGAGCCTTCGCGCTTCGACGTAAAATGGTATTATTTGTTCAAAATCTCAGTTATTATATGACCAACGAAGTTATTGAACAACATTGGTTCGCATTCTTAAACACCATCAAGAAAGTAAGTATTTTATAAAATTAAATTAGGTATTTGTGAATCTCTGTTTTGTACTAAAATTTAAATATTTTGCAGTGTAAAAATATAGACGATTTTATGAATCATCATTGGAAGTATTTAAATAACTGCATGAACGATTGTATGTTAACATCATCAAGACTGATAAAACCATTAACCTGGTTGTTGAAGAATTGCGTTGATTTTTGTAATTTTATTCAGGTAATTCTTATAATCACTTTAACCGAATTGAAAAGAAAATCTTCACTTTGTTTTAACCATAAATTATTTTATTTATTCAATGCTGCTAATTTGTAAGCATATGAGGATATATTTTATGGATGCCGAATTTACATCAATGCTGAGTCCTGAAGATTTTTTGGACTACAGCTTTGTTCCTTGTGGGGTAATCTTTAATTCAAATTTTGTTGCTTAAAATGTTTCTAAATACTTCAGTCGTTTGAGAATTTTAAGAAACAATAGTTCTCAAAATTGTGGTCGTGCGAAAGAAATTTGAAAAAAATGAATATTGATAATCAATTTGTATTTTTTTATTTCAGAGTAATGAAAAAGCTGGAACGTCTAGGGTATCTAAGAAAAGTCCTAGCTCTTTTGAAGATAGAATCAAAATATACGAATTTGAATTCAACAACAATTTAGGAATTTTATTAAAACTGATTCCTTTGTGTGGAATTGATGAATGTAGCAATCAATTGCTACATTTTTTGAACAGGTATGTATTCAATTTCTGATGCAAGTAATTATTTTTCTTCTTCAGTGCTGAAATATTTTTATTGTCGTAGGCAAAATTTCAATGGATATTACACGAATTTGATTGGATGCCCTACGACGGAGTCAGAAAAAAAGTCGAATAAGGATAATACTAACTGATGAAGATTTTTATTATAAACGTATTACAAATATATTCATCTCAATAAAAATTTCACATTTATTTAAATTAATAATTAGCATTAAAAAACATTTTTTTACTAGAAGAATAATCCTCGGGCTTTTCTTCCCAAGCCTTGACGATCGTGCAAGATATTAAATTTATTTACAAACTGATTCATGTTATTGCAACTTTTAGTTATAGATCCTAAATACGTGATAAGCGCTACATCATTACATTGAGTATAAAATTCTGCGTTGAATTTGGGTGACTGCATAACTGGTAATCGATGGGTTAACGAATACAATTCTCTTAAAATTTCATGATTGTTAGGTAATTCTTTATTCTGTACAGCTTTAACGTATTCTAAGATCATTTTAACTCGAGTATGTAACATTTCAATCGCCTTACATTGCGCTGATAAATGCTCATCAACTAAAGAACTTTCGCCAGTATCATTACTAGCCATTCGAGCAACATGATCAACACCAATACGTTCGGCTTCTTCAGTAGCTAAAGTATACGGAACTTCAACAAACAACATTGTAGCTTCACCATTAACAAGATCAATCACCGATTCGTACAATGTGACAGGTAAATCTGTATGGCCGGCGTAAGGATTAAGCTTCAATAGTATAGGGCTTTCGTTAATAGTACACGCTTGTTTGTGATTCTTAACATCTGACTCATTGGGTGTATCGTTGCCAGTAGTGTACCATCCGAGGAAATCCATATCGCAGAATACTTGTTTAAACTGTTCTTCTTTTGTGTTATAATACGGTTTATCAATTATCATATCGTTGTCTAATTTGGTTAACAAAAGTTCAAATGAATTCATTATCTCAAGCTTCCTTCCTTTTTGTTTCCCAATTAAAGCACCAACTACTTGTTTAGGTCTGCCTTCTTGAGCTCTTACTCTAGTCCAGTGTTCAGAAATATTCATAATTACCAGTGGATGAAGCGAGACAGTTACGCTTGGAACACCACCTTGAGCAATGTAGTTTTTCGACGACGTTTCGTCAACTTCCATTTGTTCGGGTTCCATTTCGATGTGATTGGAGCTGTTACAATGATGTTTATTGAAGGTATACGAAACTTTCAAACACACACCGATTTCACAAATGAAGAAATGGCAGTTTGATTATGTATTACTCAAGAGTTAAAATGAAATATTTATCACTTACATGATACACTGTAGGTCCACAATTAATAAAATTTAATCACGTTTTAACGTTTTTTTCGGTTGTCGAGTCAACAGTCGAATTTTTTCTGCCTAGTGGACGAAAGATAAATCGAAACTTCAAACCTAATGCAATCGCAATGCAAAATGTGATCAAAAAAGCTGCGAAATAAAACGAAACAGTGAAACATGAATAGCATTTTTCTCAAAAATTTTCCCTGATAGGTTTCTTTATCAATTTTTTTTATTGCTTCTATTACCTAACCTGTTTTATGAACTTTATTCGTATTTTAATTGGTTAGTTATTTCCACCCTTCACCGATTTTTAAAAAAATGTAATGCTTAAAGCTAAAAACTAATTTTTTTTATCAACGTGTAAATAAACGAAAAAAAACAACGGACTGGAACGAATAAAAAAATTGAAAATTTGCGGGTGGATCGTGCAATTTAATTTAACTCGTGATGTGAATAGCTAAGTTTTTATATTGTTTTAAATCATGGAAATTGGAAAATTTAACAAGCTGGACACTGCAGGTTAGTTTTTTTTACCTCTTAATTATGTTTTTGTGTGTAATTTTGTGATCTAAGCTTTGAAGAATTACCTATTGAAAATGTTTCTCGCTTCATGTCACTATATGGAAATTGAAATTCATCTCGATTTTCCTGAAATATTCCAAATAAAGATAAGTTTCTTATTATCGTTGGTTTCAAATTTCACTGTTTAATTCGTCATAAAGTGAAGAATTGATCTCATATAAATTACGTCTGCCGGTGTTTGAATTGAAATGATTTTTTAGGTACCCGATAAATCACTCATCTTAGAAATTCTATGTATAAAAAATTTTCAAAGTATTAATTATTAAGTATTGTTATCAAACTAAAATTTTCTCCAACTAATCCTTTCCAGAATATTTATGTGGAATTAATTCAGATTGAACATCGTGGCTATTAGTAGATGCTAAACATAATCACACGTTAAAATTATTTAATAGGTAAGAAATACCTCCTCAAGCAGAAAATTGCATTAATTTTTTGCTGAATTGCAAAAAAAATATTATATTAAAAATTTCTAAGTATAAGTATTCTAATTTGATGATGATGTTGAAAATAATGCGGAAGTTGAATGCAAGTACATGTTACGAGTATTGTTACTCGCTTCTTCGTCATTAAGTAGTAAGTACATTTGCGCCGATAATCGATAAAGGGGTAGAAAAGCTTGCGTCGCCATTTTGTGTTTCGTAGGAGATGTTTCAGAATCGTGAGAGAGGTTAACTTGCGTTTTCCCTGTACATAAACGAATTTGTTGAATTTTGTACGTTCTCGCCTTTTTAAAATTTTTTTTTTCCTCATTTGTGAAGTTGAATGTGCGGTAAAATTGAAGCCATCATATTAATGAAAAAGGTACAGAATATTTCTTTTATATAATTGTATATCTAAAAACTTGATAATTTTTATTTTTACTGAAATTGAACAAATCGATCATTACAGCTGTAATTCAGTATCTTTACTATTGGGTTTTTTAATTCGTCTGTTTCTTTTTTAAAATTTTCGTCATTTTTAATTTACGACTTGAATGAACAAAATATTAAATTTTACGATGGTTCTCAGAGAAAGTTCAGCTATTCAAATAGCGGTAACCTACTCTTTCGCGAGGACTGAACATACGGTGGTATTTGCAATTTCAATTAACATTGACGAGTGAACGTAATACAAATAATAAAATAGCTTTGAAGCATAAGAATTTATTTTATAACGTTGTACTTATATCTACGAGTAGTGAGCACCGATCGATGTTTCTATTTTTAGGTAACATTGATTACATTCTTTGGTGTCTGTTTTCCATCTTATTTTCTCCGTAATAAATCGTCTTACAACAAAATAATCGCCAAAAAATTTCACTCAAAATTTCCAAGCACCGTTCATGTTATTATTAATATAAATATAAAATAACAAATATATCAAAAGAAAAATCAAACTCGCAAAAATGCAGATGTGCATATTTCACTAGAAACTCTTCTGTACGCGAAATTCATATACACTTACGAAATACAAGAACTAGGTACTATTTTCTATCGAAACTGACTGTCGCATTTTCGCGTAATAAATACACTAATCACTTGCCAGGTGTTAACATTGAAATATGTTCAGCCTGAAAAATGCACAGCTGATGATGACAGTTTATTTAGTATGCGTTAAAAGTATTTCGATTGATAAAATGCAACACCGCGAACGATTTTATCGCTCATACAAGCAGTTGTTCTCGTTATTACGAATCAATTCTGCGTGCATTGGAATTTTGTCTATTTGTTTTTGTTCATTTTGAAAAGTTAAAGCAGAAGGATTGAATAAAGCTCGTTGAAAAATATCACCTATTACGGTGTTTGGCGACTGAAGAAGTAAAATGTTCCAAAATTACTCTTATAGGCCAATAATAAAAGTAAAAAATTTTCTGACGTAGAAAACCGTATTTTATGAAAGCATCTCTTCCGCCTCCGGTCGTGTAATTTTGTTTATCTGCTGGTAGAATATTTGTTTTACGAGGATGAAAGTTTCAAAAAAAAAACTCATTTTGGTAAAGTTGAATTTGAAACGGGTTCATCATTTAAAAACATTTTTCTTTTGCTCTCCATTGAGTAAAATTCTATAAATATAAAATGCTACCTAGCAGCTACCCGAGTACATAAATTCTTTATTCTATTCAGCGGTTATAAAAATATGCTTCTTTAAAATTATACTTTGGTGCATTATGGACGATTAAAAGGCGACAGACTGTCGTAACGTTTGCGTGTACTCTATTTGAAAATTTAACAGTGAAGAAGTTGATACGTGTTGTGTGCTCGATAAAATCATTATTATGTTTCAACGGAGACTTCGCGTCTGTTTTACTCATTTTAGTCAGACTTTCCGAAACCGTGTCCCCTTTAAATTCCACGTATAATTTCGTTCAATTTTATACCAAAAGAGTTGCGTTTGTTTTATTCGGGTTCCTTTTTATAGAGATCAAGATAGAGGATACCGATAGCATGGGATGTCGAACGACAATTTGGTGTGTACACCGTTAGAACACCCTGTGGTCCGTATGCGACGATACTCGCTTTATCCTCATTTAGCTCATGGTATGGAATCGTGCGTACCTGATAACGAAGAAGATGTTTGTCTAAGTGAGTATATTTTCTTATGATGATGGTCGTAATCGTACGTATAAAAAATTATTATTTACAAACGATTGTGAAATAGGATTTGGGATTTTTGAATTTAATCAGATGATTGCGAAACGGGTGAACAAATTGTTGGCCGAAAGAAAGATTCCTATCGAAATTAGAGTTGATGAAAATTTTAGTAAATAAATAACTGTTTTGAAAACCTATTTTTTTTGTTAAAAAATTTAGGTACAGTAATATTTGTCTATTTTTTTTTTTTTTTTTTTGTCTCAAATAACTTTAACATACTATTGACTGCGGATTAGAACGCTATCATTTAATACGATGCGATGCTCGAAACGATAGAATCCTTTGAAGAAAACCATCGAATTTTATTCCCTCGCGTTACATCATTTTGCAAATGTAAATTATTATCAAAGCTTCAACTTCAATGCATTCGGTACTGAATTACCAACATTTCGTCGTATAGTTTTCCTTGTAGAAGTATTATTAAATGTGCCTACTGTAAATGAATCACTAGTAATGCCCTATTCACAGTGGGTGCCAGTTGTTGAAATTGAATAGTAGTAGGCGTCTAAGGTTTTATATTCATTTGAAATGAAATATTTTTAAATTCTTTGCAACCTTATGGCACGGTATCTAGTTTTTTTTTTTTTTTTTTTTTTGTAACAAAAAAAACTGCACGAAACCCAGTAGAAAAATAGGCCAAAAAATTCATTTTGACTATTTCTGGGTGAAAAATTATGTTGATGTCAATAATGTGCTTTTTAGCTGTCTCCATTAGCATTACAGAAAAATTAGCTTTTAAAAAAGGAAAAACTGAAGAAAATTGGCTTCATCAAGATTTCTGTTGTAATATGTTTTAAAGGATCCCAATAAGCACCCCCTGAAACCTTACGCCCCTACCCCTTGTGTTTTCCTCCTGGGTGGAGGGGGAGGTTCAAAATAATCTTGTAATTCAATTCTTGCCCAATATATTGAAATGTGAGCGGTTTAAGGGTAAAATGGTTACAAAAATAAATTCCTAATCAAATTCCCGTTAAAATGATCCTAAACTTGACCCATTTTACTCAAAAGGGAGACCCATATCTAAAATAGCTGAAAATTTAGCACAAAATTTGAAAATTATTTTGAAAACGTTCTTGAAGGATGAATATGGTACGCACTTGATACATTAAAAGTTTTAAGCTCAGTTTTACCCACCGGGGGGGGGGGTGAAGCATTACTGTTCTTTTAGTAGAATAGCGACATGTCAATTTTGTCAATTGTAGGGCTAATAATGATAGAAACGTAAAATTTGATATTGCTGACGAGAAAAAAATTAAAAAATTTTGGAGAATACCGAGCTGGGGAGTGAGGAGGTTTTTAGGTACCACCATCCCTTTAGAATTCACACAAAGCATGCAATAACTGTACTCTTTTAGTCAATTTCATATAAATCAGCCCCACTGAACACGAATGAATTTTGGCTCTCGTTCTCGTTATTGTTCTCATAAACTAAAATTTTTGTTCTTGTTAGTTTTGTTTTGATTTAGGATTTTTAATCTTTGTTCTCGTTTTCTTCTTGTTCTTCACGGTTTTTAAAAATATTGTTCTCGTTTTCTGTTCTTATTCTGTATTGGGTTTTGTTTGGTTCTATGTTCTCATTCTTTTTGGGTTTTGCTCGACAACTCAACCCCCCAAATTTTTGAAAATTTGACTAAAAATCGTCAAATCAGTGAAAAAATTAATGAAAACGATAGTAAAATCTCGGAAAAAATCACTAAAATGCGATTAAATTACAACAAACTGAGGAATTTTCTGCTAAAATTCAAAAAAAAAAAAAAAAAAATGGAAAAATAATTGTTTTTGTTCTTACTTTTGTTCTTTCAAATGAATTTTCAAGTTTTTTTCTTGTTTTTCAAAATTGATAAAATTGCTTTCATTGTTCTTGTTTTTGTTTCGTTCTTCAATCACTCAACTTTATTGTTCTTTTTTTTTGTTCTTGTTCTCTGAAATCGCGTGTTCTTTATGTTTTTGGTTCTCGGTTCTTCGTTGTTCTTCCATTCTTGCTTCTCAAATCTGATTAGAAAAAATGCCCCAAATGTGAAACTATCCCCTCCCCCCTCTATAATCTATTTCTATGCAATCCCTTTACCTTTGCACTGCTCACTTAGCAATATTTTAGGCAAAAACTGATTTTGGGGCATGTTTCACCCCCTTTCCCCCGAGAAAAACTCAAGGGGTGGAGGTTTAAGGTTTTAGAAGGTGCTTATTGGTACCCTTAAAAATATTTCACTATAAAAATCCCGAAGGTACCAATATTTTCCACTTTTAACGTTAATTTTTCCGGGCTATGAGGTGGGTCAACTTTTTTTTGGAAATCTGAAAAATGACAGGGCTATACACAGTTGTAAAATGGCCTACTAAAATTTGATAAAGTTGTCAGCCTTTCAATTAATTTTTTTCAAATTGCAAAGCTGACTCTTAAAGTTCAAAATTTTTTTTGAGAATGGAATATAATATTATATATTTTTATTTATACCTAAAATGGCGAATATTGTAAACACTTTACCATTACCTCTTTTTTCAAGGTATTTTCAAAAAAAGTCACTTTTTTCATTTTTCAACGATTTTTTATTAAACCCTGAAGGAATTTTTTTTAAAGAAAGCCCTCCTAGTTTTAAAATAGATGAAAGACATACATTCTAGATGATATTTCTATTTTTTTTTTTTCAGTACTTGATGAAATGGGACGAGTACACTTACCTTCGTCCATTTAGGGTCGATTTTGGAGATTATCAATAGATACTCTCTCTGGTATACAAAAATATAGAATAGAGATAGTTCAAATGCGTAAGAATATGAATAATTGCGTATGAGAGTCTAAAATGGAAGAACTGTATCTCTTTCGATGAAATTTTTTTCAAAAAAAAACCATCTTTCAATTTTTATTAAGTTTATTTTAAAATACCTATGTGAAAAATGAATTTTTTTGAGTATTTCTAAAAATCAGCAGTATGTGGTAGGTAAATTAAAATATTACCCCAATCATCAAAATTGATGTCCTACTGACTGCATGCATATCAGAAGAACATTTCTGAAAAGAATTCTCTCGTTGATTTTTGATTTTTAGGAAATTGTGACAAAATACAAAACCAAAAACTTACATTTAAAAAAAATCCCTGAAAAGAGAGATAACGACGCAGCAACACAAACTTGCTGTCAGTAACCATCTTTGATATATAAAATTTTTTTAAATTCCATTCAATTTTCAGATTTTTTTCAATTTTTGGAATTTTTTGCATAATTAAATCTTTTATTGAAATAGCTGATTTTTGTTTTGATTTTTTGGTAACACTGCTTTTTGTTCGTATTATTATTTTTTGTGATTTCGAAATGGATAATCTATGCAGCACATTTTCCCGAAACAGAATCAATTTGGCAGATTGAACGAATAGAGTTCGAGGACTGAAATTTTCACCACATTATTCTAAGGTAGTTTTTCAACTATTATGACTACGCCAAGCAAATCTCAGTTTAAGAGTTCATCCTAGTCTTTCTTTAATCATCATTTCCAAACAATTGTGACATGATGGTGAAAAAATCTAGAATTTTAGATGGTTTTCGGTTTAATAAACTGATCCTAATTGACTAGCAGAATGTGAGGTTTTTAGTGGTTTTTATTTTCAATTGACCTAGAAGGGTAGACTTTAGTTTCTACGAATAGGCTATATTCATATTGAAGAAATATCTGGGTTATTAGTGTTTCATATTTTGGTACGTAGATTAAATAAGTAGCCATGGTTAGTTTTAAAAGCCATAAATTTTCACTTTCGAACCATAATGCCCATGCCTTCCTTCCCTTTTCTATAAACAAAACTAAGTTTAAAAAATCTACATTTTTAAAAACTCTTGCCTGTTTTTCTACGATGATAATATAGACTGTGACTGAAGCAAATTGAAATAAACATAATACACGAACTCTATTTTTTATGTTTTAATTTTTCTACAATATAATCGACGACTAGTTCTTTTGAATTTGTATCAACGACATAACTGACATGTCCAAATTGTATGTTTTTTATATTATTCACTTCTGCAACATTACCCAAATGCGAGGCGAGCCATTTTGTATCCTGCAATAAAAGGAAAAAAAATGATAACAGAGTTCAACGTCACTAAATAAATTTCACTTAATATACATGATATTTGTGTGCATTTTTATAGTAAAAAGAAAAATAATCAGGTTAATCGCATGTTTTATTAATAAACGTTATATCGGAGAATTTTAAATAGTTCTCACGTGTTTTTCTTTTTAAAGAAAATATCACGATTGAAATATAGAACTGGACGTTTGTTCTTTATTTTATCGTATTTGCGTGTTAATTCTCGTAACTGAAAAAGATTTATAGCGTTTAACACCCTCAAAATTCGTGACCAAAGTGTACCTATTGCTAATATATACGTCGTAATACGTAAATGAAATTCGTCAAAAATAAAAATGAAAAATTAATCTATGTAGACTAATGTTGGTCAGTATTTTTTTTTTCACGGTTTTATAACATGCGTCTAATTTTCATTAGCTAAGCGATTTTTTTTTTTTTTTTTTTTTTAAAATATTCCGAATAATAAGACATCGTTTAATTAGAGGCCTAATCCATGAAATGGTAAATTGTTAGCGGGCTGAATAATTAACTCACTTTCATTGTTACTACCGGATCGGTTGCTGAACATACTATAATTACAGGGGTTGTTATTTTTGATAAATTATATTGCGGTGGAACGGTGGAGTTGTATTTGATCATGTTCATTTTGAACCCATAATCGTATTTACGAAATTCCCCTGCAAAATATGAATTTTACATAAATTCTATAATGAATAAATCTGATGTGAATATTTTAAAAAATAAAAAACTAACAATAATACGTAGGTATTTATTTTTTTCTAGCCTACTGACCTGATATTATTCCTTGAACATAATGTTTCAGTGTTCTAGATGAAACAGGCTGTGGAAATGATCCCCAAAAATTTAGCACCGCTTCCTGACCAAAAAAAAAAATAATAATAATAATAATACATACCTACACCTTTTTCTGTGTGAAAATTTACCAACAAAACTGAAACTTACATCGTTGATTTTAGTTTCTACCCCGTTAATGAAATTTAAAAATAATTTACAATTATTCATCGTTCTTCTACTGCCTTCGCAATATTTACGAACAGATTTTAAAGTAGAGTCCGGATTCAACGTGTATGGAAAGAAATCAAACACGTCTAAGAACTCCTGCAAAATGAGTATAGTTGTAAACGATGAGAATTATCACATCTGGCGATTTATTTCGTTGTTTACAATACTCTACTATTATTGATTTTAAACAACTATGTTTACCATTATGAAAGGTGCCCAAAATCGAACACTGTCCAGTGGTCTTTTGGAATTTTTCATTCGTGCTGCGGGTGCCATGAGGATTAATTTTTGTACTTTTTTATTGAACTCTGTCCGCTCGGCCAACAAGATCAGTGCAATTGTACCACCCAACGAATATCCTACCACGTTTACCTTTGTCTGTCTCAAATTTGTGATGTAATTTACGCAGGCGGCTAAATCGTATACTCCTAGTTCGTGAAAACTGCAATGCAAAACATCTTAAATTGAAAGTTAATCATGCAGGTTCCGCCATGAGCTGCATTTTGTGAAATTTCTACTAGACTTTTGAACGTGTAAATAGTGCAAATGTAGGTCAAGGGTGGTTTCAGTCTTGTTACCAGTTATTTTTACGTCATTAATATGGCTTAGATTATGTATGCGAATTACGTTTATGTTCTACCTACTGTGTGATTTCAGGGTTTAATGGGTAAGAGAAGAAATTTTTTAAATCTAAATGAAAATGTGTTCGTTTGACTAAAATTTAAATTTTATGCAATTTTCGATTTTTTTTCTGGTAATTATTTCTAATGGAGGTATAATGATCCGAAAGTCTGGAAAAAATACGTATGAAAAAAAAAAAAAAAACGTAGCTACCTATATTTCCAGGATATTTCATCTAAATTCCCATTTGTCATTTCTCTCGATAATCCGGTACCTCTTGAATTGTATAACCACACGTCGTATCCGGCATCAGCCAAACCGTAAGCTGTCAGTGGAAAAAAATAATGTTTTAGCTTTCATGTATTCGTTTTTATTTACGAACACGTACATATTTATGGATTACAAAATGACAAAAGCTTTGAGCTGGATCTACTGTAAATGGTTTAGTATATGAATAATTGATAGAGGTTTCAGAAGTTATCTTGACTATATAAGATGAAATAGGCAGATACCTAACAAAAAATATTAAAAAATTGTTTATTTTCATTACCAATTGATTGGAACTATTGTGATATCGAGTTAAGAATAAGATAAGAATCAAAAACTTGACAAATAAAAAATTTTAGTTATCCGATAAAAAAAAAAGCGTCGAAGAAAAATTTTTCGCAGTGCTCGATTTGCTGCCAATGAAAATCATTGGCTATAAAAATGAAAAAATATTATAAAATGATTGTATCAATTCCTACTGATTCGACGTCAATAAGATCAAGTGTTAACTTACTCCCTTGACCGGACGACCTAAAAAATTTTTAAATAAATCCACAAAATAGGTAAAAATTCGAGCTAAGTGACGTATAATATTAGTAACAATCGAAATGTCAATTTATTTTTTCAATGTTTTTGAATTTTTACCTTATTGAGGGGGCTGGTGAGGGTGTTTAGAAGGGTGAAATCAAAAAAATAAGTCGATATTCGAACTCAGCGTCCTCGAATTAGTAAGAATCAATGTGTCACTTCACTTTTACTATTTTTTTGAATTTGGACCAAAATTGAGTACTTCTGTGCTCCCCCCACCCAAGGGTTTTTGAGATCCCATTTTGAAAATTGATTGGTTGAAATAAAAATAAAAAGGTCTATTCGTGGTGATTTAAATGATAGATTTCAACGTTTATATTAACCATGGAAAGTTAAGCTTTCTTGTCAAAAGTTCAACTTTGATTTTTCGAAATTTTGCTTATAAATTTTTAAACCTCATTTCAATTCCCCATAAAATCGCGCAAACAGATTCATTTCAAGTTTAACCAGTCCTGAAGTATGAGCCTTCAAAATTGAACCATTTAACAAAAAGTTGTGATTGTTTAAAAATTGAAAAAAACCATCCGAAATTCTCCCCTGATGGGGAAGGTGCAATAATTTGAAATAACGAGACGGTACTGCTGAGGAAATTGCATCTCTGGGAAAAGTCGTTCTATTTTCTATGCACAACATTTCGTCTTCTAATCCAGATTAATAGATATATAAGAATTTTCGAAATTTACCTAAAGAAGTGTAGTTGAGCGCAAAAACCAGCGAATGACTGAATAATCCATGAAGCAATAACACAGGATCTCCGACCGTTTTATTGAATTTCGGATGTGGTACTCGTTCCAAAGCCAAGGTATAACCATCTTCCGTATCGACGAGATGTATTTCTACCTCGTAGCCCATTTCTTTTAATTTTGTATGCTGAAATTATAGAAAACATCGGCTGTGAAAATTAAATCCAACATGATTCGTTTAAAAATGTTTATTGGATGTTTTGTATTCGAATAAGGCTCGTATTAAAAATTACACGTATAACCCAGATTAAATCTGTACCACTCAAAAACGTCCTCTCCCACTCTACTGAACCATTGATCTGTAACGATCAAAATACTAAAATCTGCCTTTAAATGAATATTCGATCAATTTATGTTGATAAATCTATTTTTTAAGCTTGATTTTTCTCTATCATATTATAGAAGGAAATAACCTATGATGAGTGAGACAAAGAACATCAACAAACTCCTTTTTGTAGGCTTGGAAGACTAATAAACTCATTTTTAGGCTGATCAGGTATTATATTGCCCCTTTCCTCACTCAATCCCTCAGACTATAATTGTTCATTAAGCTCGATACTGACCAAAATCGCTCAAATTCGGTCAGAAGATTTACATTGTCGACAGATTAGATATACCTATGAATGAGGATTACCTTGATTCAAAAATCAGTCATGTACAAAATTTGGTAAGGAAGTGCAGTGGTACATAAATTGCAAAAATTGTTCGTTTTTAAGAGTTGTTTCATTTTTAGATTTGTTGTACAACTATTGATTCCCTATTGATTGGTTTGAGAACGAACAATTTTCGCAATTTAAGTCCCTAAGCAACCCTGCCCCCCCCCCCTCTTTCCACAAATTCGAGCAAGACTGAATTTTGTCCCTGGGTCGTTCCCACTCAAAAAATATTGAATCCGTCGCTATTCTAAGCCCACTGCCCAAATTTGACGAATTTTGGTCGGTATCAAGCTGAGCAAATAATTTTCGATTTTGATAAAAAAATGAAAAAATTTGTTATTTTCTTTATTCGATTTTTTAGTTTGTATTTCTATGTCATATTGTCAATGAAAACCAAGCTGTTATGAACTATTGATCCATGGCGGATGGAGGGGAGAGTATCAACAAAATCCGTTTTAGTGTCCTGAAAGACCATTACGACCATTTTTGGCCATGTCAGATATTTATTTTTATTTATTTATCTTTTTTTTCATAAAGATTAAAATTATTTATTCTGCTTGATACCGAACAAAATCAATGAAATTTGGTAAATAGAATTAGATTGGCTATGTATTTGATATTGGGCAGTGGGGAAGACCTTGGGTCAAAATTTCATTGATACCCAAATTTTGAGGAAGGAAGTGCTGAGGAGCCAAAAGCGCAAAAAATTATTCTTTTTGAGCCAATCGATAGAGAATCAAAAGTTGTACAACTTACCCGAAAATCAGACTGTTAGATTAATTAGTAGGGGAAATGTGACGGTTTTTTCTCTTTTTGATCTCGAACAAGAGCTGCTCCTCCCCCTATTTCCCTTCCAATTTGAACTAGGAAGTTTAAATAGGTATGTAGATTTAGCATAGGTTCTTGATATGCATCATGGAGGTTTCGACCTTTCAGCCGGATTGCACTCTCTCTCATCCCCAAAAATGTGGCTTTTTGATCAGTTTTTTCCTCGCACAGCTCCCTTTCTCTCCGATTGGGCGCAGAAGTTGCAATTTGGTATGTTGATTTAGTACAGATATTGGATGTGCCTTTTGGTGGTGTATCAGGCTAAAAACGATGTTTTCTTTGGATTTTTAGCCTGATTTTCTACCTCAAATTTGTCAATGAAAACCAGGCTAATGTAGTCTATCGACAAACGGCGATTGGGGAGGGGCTAATACCAATGATATCTATTTTGGGCTCCTAGAAGACCATTAGGACAATTTTTGGCCATGTCAGATATTTATTTTTATTTTTTAAGTTTTTTCTCCCAAATATGAAAATTATTTACTCTGCTCGATATCGACCAAATTCGCTCCAATTCGGTCAATCGGTTCAGTTTAGCGGCGGATTAGAAGCATATAAGTGGTGATGACCTTGGGTCAAAATTCAGTTTTGCCCCATTTTGGGGGAAGAGGTGCTGAAAGGTGAAAAACACAAATATCGTTGCTTTTTGAGCTAATCGATAGAGAATCTTAAGTTGTATAACCTATCAAAAAATTAAACTTTTAGATCAATTAGGAGGGGAAATATGAGGGTTTTCCCCCTTTTTGTCCCTCAAAATGGGCTGCTCCTCTCCCTAAATCCCTTCCAAATTGAGCTAGGAAGTTGAAATTTGATTCGTACATTTGGTAAAGGTCCTAGATATGCTTTTTGATGGTCTTGATTTTTCAATTCTATTGCACCCCTTCGTAGCCCCAGAAATGTAGTTTTTTGTCAGGTTTTCTGATTTTTTGAGTTTTTCGAGATTGTTTCTCGCATAACTCTCCTCCAAATGGAACTAGTAAGCTTAAATTTTGTACGTACATTTAGTAGGGATCCTAGATGTGCCTTTTTGAGGTTCTCGACTTTTCAGTCCCTTTACGTCCCCTCGCATCCGCAAGTAAGTGATTTTTTTGCTCGGTTTTTCTTATTTTTTGAGTTTGTTAGTCGCATAACTCCCCTCCAAATTGGGCTAAGAATTTTGAAATTAGGTATGTACATTGAGAAGGGACCCTAGATGTTCCTTTTGGGAGTTTCGACTTTTCAGCCCTATTTTAGCCTCTTACAGCCCCGTATATGTGGTTTTTTGGCTGTTTTTACCCTATTTCACCTCCTCGCAGCACTAAATATGTGGTTTTTTATCATTTTAAATTTGATATGTAGTTTTAGTATAGGTTCATAAAGTACCTCATAGGAGATTAAACTTTTCAGCCTAATTGCACACCCCCCCCCCACATACAGCCCAAAAACGGGGTTTTTTGGTCAGATTTTCTTATTTTTAGAGTTTATTTTTCGCATAACTCCTCTCCAAATTGGGCTGGCGATTTGAAATTACATATGTACATTAAGTAAGAACTCCAGATGTGTATTTTGGGGTCTCAACTTTTCAGCTCCATTGCACTCCCTTGCGGTCCCAAAAATGCGATTTTTTGATCGTTTCTTGTAGGGATAAGGAGGTGGTTTCTCCCTTTCTGAACTTGAAAAGGAGCTATTCCTCCCCCATCTTCTCTCCAAATTGAATTAGGAAGTTGAAATTCGGTGCGTAGACTTGGTATGGTCTATAAATGTGCCTTTTGGGGGTTTTGACTTTTCAGACAAGTTGTTCCCCCTTACAGCCTGGAAAATGTGTTTTTTTTGGGTGACTTTTGTAATGTTTTGAATTTGTTCCTCGCATAACTCACCTCCAAATTGAGTTAGGGAATTGAAATTAGGTATGCACAGTCGGTAAGGCCCTAGATGCGATATTTGGAGGTTTCGACATTTAAGCATCATTAAACACTTTCTATCTGTACTACAGATTGGGGCATGCTTATTTTCAATTCTCCTGATCGTAATACGTATCTGCCGAAAATCAGTAGCGAAGTAAAAGTTACTGTAAGTTAGAGACTCCAAATTTTTACCACGTTCGTTACATTATCTCGTATAAATTTAATGATGGCTAATACGAACTCGTATAAAATGGTAGTACTTATATCATCCGTATAATGTATCTGAATTATTTTGTATACATAAAATAAAAGGGGTCATCCTATCGTACAGTATTCTCGCCAGTATAGCATACATACGTTGTAATTATAAACGAGACTTTTTTTTTTCTCCTCCTGCAGAAAATGGCAGTCCAGTTTATCGACTCATAATTTTATGCTGAAAATAACTATATTTAAAAAATATGTGTTACGAAAGGAGGGGAAGAAATTAGATAAAGCGATAGTGTTAAGTTGATTATCGGAAAAAGAAGAACGGAAATAGTTTTGTCTAGACAGGAAACAAACGGTATTTTTACACGAGTAAATTGTATACCTAACAAGTTGTATTTACCTACGTAGATATATTATTCGAAGAGGCAGTAGGTAAGAATATATACGAAGATTCAAATCTTGTCATAGACGTGTTAATGAAAAAAAAAAAAAAAAAATTCTCGAATGTTGAACCAGTGTAAAGGTCGGCAAACCTTGATATGGGATTGGTTCTGTTATTGTGTGTACTGTGTATATAGGATACGGAATACAGTGTACACTTGCACATTTATACAGAATGAGACTATCTCGAGGAGCGGTCGTTTACATATTTATAGGTATTATACCTATAAATATTGCATACTTCTAAACCTATGCATACAATCATGTACGAGTACGTGTATAGGTAAATGTATGGTGAATGTACTGATGTTTATCTGTACATGTATACGAGTATGAGAGTTTGTATGTGCACGTTGAGAGTTGATTTTGAAAATTTTTCCCTGCGACCTACAATAGGTATAGGAAATTACGAATGCTTTTCACGAATATGGAAAATGTGTAGATTGTATGTACCTGTACCTAGGCTGCTTTAGCTTGGCCTTTACATCACTCTTGCTTTTACTGCTATAATTGACAAGACGTGATACAGTTTATAACGAAGCGATAAATATATGGGTTGAAAAAAAAAAAAAAAAACATTGCCCGAATAAACGGTCAAGTTCTGTTTTAAATACACCTATCTATATTATTTTTTTCAATTATTAACAATTACGTGCGTATAAATTCAATATTACAATTTATATATCGCTATAGGTATACAAATTAACGAATAATTTGCAATATGATAAGGTAAAGTAAGGGTATAAGTAGTACTAGGTAGCTATCTAGCTAAGCTACCAGCTATAGGTTCATAGTCATACATATACATGTATAAAATGTTGATATATTGGAATAGCAATATCCTGTTCGCAGAATTCCAGTATTCATAGCATCGTGATATCATAACGGATGGATTTAGTAATGTAACGTCAGCATGTACCTATAGACCTACTGTATATGTACTTACATATACATATAGGCTTCTGATTTGTTACACGCGGGGATTTTTTTTTTTTTTTTTCTCCAACTCTATACTTAATGCGGGCACACTTTATTAAGGCACGTACCTACCTATACATGCGTGATTTCTCGTAAAGTAACTACTAAAAATAGTAATTTTCACCGTTGCTATTGATATGCGGTTTCACAAACCTTGTAGTCTGCTGGTGATATGACATGACCCATGAATTGTCACGAATAAGCTCTGTGGTATTTAATTTTTCTATACTTATTTCTTATCCGAAACAAAATACATATCCTGTTTTGATCAGATAACGCATCCAGATTTGCTTAATCGCTACAACGATATAGTATTTTATAGAAATTTCCCTCGAAAAAATATATATATATTTTTTTTGATAGCTTTAAATTTTTTATGACGAGATCGGATATCGTAGTGGCTGTGATAATCGTTTGATAATGTAACGGATTCTGTTTAGTAAGGTTACGTACAATGTTCTTCCTGTATTGATGGATTCGTAGTGATTTTAGTCTTTGTATGTATATCGAACTGCTAGATCTAAAAGTGAAGACATGTTGTCGGGTTAAGGGAAAAAAAAACATGATTCGGATTTTGACCTATCTTACAAAGGTAATTAATTGGCTTTGAGTTGGAAATCCACCGTGTAAAAAAATATTTTAATTTTAGTTCAAAAGGGATGGAGGATCGTAAAAGTGTAGTATTGTTCTAGAAAGAAAAAAAAACAACGTTGTTTCCCCTGCAGTGGTGCAGTGAACTAAAACTGTGACTGTAACTAGAAACTTGCTGTAACCAAGATTACTCTGTTTTAACCACTGTGACGGCGAATACAAAAAAAAATGCATGTATTGCTCCAAAAAATGGATTTTTTTTTTTTTGATTCATGCGTGAAATTGGACGTAAAATCCGACAAAACCATTACCGACAATTTTTGGGGATTAAAAGTAGCTGAAAAGTGAAAAATCTTTAGAAAAAAATGATCTAAAGATTTATTTTATTTTTTTTTCCTAAATCAGTAATCATTTTTTCATATAGATCGATTAATTTTCAAATTTTCAATTTTCGCAGCGTAATAGTTCGAAAACTAGCCAAGTTGGAGAAAAATTATCCGTCTATGGCGGAAAGAAAATTTCGTTCTCGACAATTTAGGTTCTTATCATTTATTTCGTAGGATGCTTAGATGACGCAGAAAACCAATTTTCAACGGACAAAGGTAATGAGTGAATTATAAAGGTTATTCCCTGCTAATTATAGCGAAATGCCATTGATCTTAGATTTTCAAAATTTTCCCTAAACATTCCCCTTCCCCACCTCCTCGCCCAGAATATCAAAAATACGTTTTTTTTTTGGAAAAAAAATTCTCTATTTATACGTATTTGAGGAAAAATTATGATTCTAATTTATACGTTCAGAGGGATGATGGGTCTTTCAAAATGAATTTTTACAAAATTTTTCACCCAAAGGGGGGGGGAGACATTGACAAAAGAAAACTTTGAATTGCTGAAGCAATTTTAGATTTTTTTTTTGAGATTTGGGCAGTTATCAAAAATGTAAACAATACTTAAAAATGGGGTTTTATTTGAAATAATGGTTAATACGCTAAAAATGAATAGAAGTAAAGTTGTTCAGCGTAAAATTTCATATTAGATTTCGTCATTTAAATTTTGGCAATGGAACATGATTACAAGAATTGTGAGCATAGGCGCATGTGGGGGGGGGGTAAAGGGTCAAAATGCGAAAAAGAGGTTTTAACGAAAAATTAACACCGGATTCGTATTCAGCGTGTTCGAATTAGTCGAAAATTACTCCTGTCCTAATTTTCTGATCCATTCTCAACATGAGAAAAAAATTGCAATTTTGTTCAAAAAAGTCAATTTTAAGTAGAGCGGCAACTGTCATGTTAATACCAAACAACAAATTTATAACGAAACAGCTTTGAAATTTTGTATATTTACTATAATTGTCGATATAAAATCGTAGGAAAGTCGTGTCGAACTTTCGCGGACTCGTATTGGGACCCAGGGGCACCCCCCTCCACAATTTGGGGCAATACCTTGGTTGATGATGTTGGTGACATTTTCGCATAAATCACATCCCCTGAATACGATAAAGAAGTCAGATTCGCTATTAAACCTCAGTTAATACCTTGTTTAGTACAGAACTAACACCAAATTTTTACACCTGTAACAATGCCCAAAATAAGGTATTAATTGAGATCGAATAGTGAATCTGACTTCATTATCGTATTCAGGGGGTTCGATTTTTGCGAAAATATCTTCAACATCGCCAACCTAGACATTGTCCCAGATTGGGGGGGGAGGGGGTGTTTACTATCACAATTTTTGCGGCTGAAAAATCAAGCTTCATTATTGTTTTCCAGCTTAAAAATTTCGAATATTTAGCTAATGTTTAAAATGCAGAAGCAGTATTAAAAATAATTTTAAAAAAAATTGCCCCTTGGGGAAAAAAATACCGCGAAAAAATTCGAAAATCATCGTAGAAACAGAATATAAAGCGTAAAATTCTGAGTGTGACGTCAGAGCGCCATAAATTAACCTCGCCTTCGTTTTTGACGCGACATAGGAATGCAATTTTTATACAATTCTTACACGAGTTCCAATGGACTAATTTTCAAATTTTTTTAAGATCTTCACTCCTTATGTGTACTTTTGATTTATTAAAAAAAAAAAAGAATTCGAAAAAAAATGTACGCTTTTTGTCTATTTAGTTAATTTATGAGCAAATTGTGGAATGAAAGCACTAATAATATTCTCGTTTCTATCTGCTTTGGGAGCTGTAGCAGGATAGGTGAGATCAATACCGGACTTTTTTTTTTGCTGTACTACCTGAAAGAAGATCCCCAAACTGACCAAAATCCATCATTAAAAAAATCGAGTTTTTGTCACATAGCTATCCTCTTCTGGAGCAGAGCACATCTTTCAAAATTTTATTGATGTAGTTTTTCTGATTTGCAGATGGTTATCGAAAATTGCCAAAAAATTGAATCTACAAAAAAGTGTTTGAAATAAAAGTTATAGAGCTTTAAACATCGGTTATTTTTTATCCTACAATTTTTTTCCCGCTAGCACCGCAAAGGAGTTGCACCTTCAGGAAGTGAGAGGTTGATTGACCTTTCTCAATGTAATATCACCTCTTCATTGCAAGATTAAAT
This sequence comes from Ferrisia virgata, assembly GCA_900060175.1. NCBI lineage: Eukaryota > Metazoa > Arthropoda > Insecta > Hemiptera > Pseudococcidae > Ferrisia > Ferrisia virgata. Next base: position 25,957 of record FIZR01015820.1, read on the forward strand.
AAAAATTTTTGAACGAAAAATGACTGATTTTTAATGTTTTACGATCTACGTTTGAAATTTTTTTTGTGCGTAGTTTTTTTATTCAATGTGTTAGAAACTGGTTGCAAAAAGAGGTAAATCTAGTTATAAAAAATTTCAAGAAGTTTATATATGAAAGAAATTTTGAATATGGGTTGTAAGGCATTAAAAGTGACTCATTTCTTGAAGAATTTTTTTCCATCTTCTCTTCTCACTTTCTTAAGCTATAACTCCTCAGTGGACTTAGCTAGAAAAAAATCGTAGCATGAAAAATGAGCATGACCAAAAGAGGGGTAATGAAATCCTGGGGTCCTGAAACGGATTTTGTTTATATCCTCCTCCCTCCCCCTCATCCTCTATAGTTCGACAGACTGTTATAAGCCTGGTTTTTATTGGCAATATGACATATAAAATCAAACTAAAAATACAAAAAAAAAATCAAGTGCAGATTGTAAAACATCAGAAATGTCTCATTTTTTGTCCGAATTTTTTTTCCTTCTAGCAATAAAGGGCTGATATTACTTGACGAAAGTCAAGCAACATCTCACATCCTGAGGGTTTAACTCCTCTTTGGTGCTATCTAACGAAAAAGTTGTAGAAGGAAAAGTAATCAGTGTTTAAAGTTGTACAACTTTTATTTGAAACTATTTTATGTAGTTTCAACTTTTTGGAAATTTTTGATAACCGATTGCAAGCTACTGAATCGGTTGCAAAATTGAAAAATTGAAAAATACCACTTTAAAGGGTACTATAAAGATATCAAATCATAAGATACCCTTTCCTCTTGAATTTCTTGAGGAAACGCGATTTTTTTTGGGATACCATGTATGATGTGTGCCAAAAATTTTTTTCATTCCAGTTTAAGGCACCTATGATGGAACTTACAACACAATTTGCATGATTTCGTCAACTTGAACCAGTAAAAAATAAACCACACTGGTCACTCAGTTTGAAACATACTGTAGATATAGGTCAAAGGTGCAATCCGCTGGGAGAAGGGGGGGGGGTAGTTGGTGCCGATATAAAATTGGCGAATCTGGAAAAAATTTAATTCTCCGATTTGATTTTTGGATATGTGTCGTACTTTGAATTTAATTTTTTCCATATCAATGATGCGATAACCCTCTCTCGCTCGTGATGAAGAACGCCTCCTCACAACTCCATCTATTCTCTCCATAAGGAACAAAGGTAGAAATTATCTCAAAAAGGTGACTGAATTTTTTCTTGCCGGCTGGAATTACACCTGGTTTTCGAGGTTTTAGGGTTGTCAAGCAAAAGTTTCTTGTTCAAGATAAAGAGCATAGTACGTATTACTGTGCCCCCGCTCCTCGTAAAATTCAAAAATTCAACACCCTACCTTTAACAGGGTTGGGGCCAGGGAGCCCCAAAGTAGGGCTATTTTGGAAAAATTTTAGCTTTTCGTTTGTACAAGTGGAAAAAATTTATCTCTTTCCCTTCGTAGGAACGGATAAAATGTAGACCCAATTCACTTTTGATGGGTCAGAAATTCTTTAACGTCTCCAACATTTTTCAAATTTACTCGACAACAAGTCTATCGAAGCGAAAATTTACATGAATGCAAAATAAATTTCCAATCGATAACATGTACTTGAATTTTTGATAAGGTCAGCAACGATAATCAAAATTTTCGTATTTTCAAATTTATAAAAAAATTTATTAAAATAGCCATCAAATCGCAAAATCGTTTTCATTCGGGATATTTATTGGTACTTTCGCTTATTTCTAAAAATGAAATTCTTTCTTTTCGTAAATGAGTAATAAATATTGTATGGATTTTGTTAACAAAAATACATCAAAACTAACAGTATTATCTGATAGAGTTTAAATAACTGAGAAAAAATCGAAATTAATTTAAAATATGAAGAAATTGCATCCTTATCTGCTGTTGAATATTTATTGATCGATAAAATACATTTCAAATGCTGCGTTGCAAAAAGTCACGTTCTTTTTCCAAAATTTATAACAGTCGTGTAATAAAGCACGTACCCTTAAGTACATATAAGAAAGTAAAGTATAAGGTTAGAAAACAAAATTTCAATATATTTGAAACAAGTAACAGTTGAGGTCGAAGAAATGTCGAGAAATTTTCTTTCCTTATATCGTAGCTTAGATACCAGACACGATCATTAATTTTCAGTAACAAATTCAGTAGCTAAAATTCTGTACATGGTTTTTGAAAATAACACGTTAGACATTTTTTATTCTGACCTATTTCACTTTATATTTAAGTAGCTAAATTATTTACCTACGTTTCTATGCATGTTTATTGCTATCTTATTTTTTAAATAAAATTTGAAAAATTTGTCAAATGTATGAGAAAATTGTAACGTAGAAGAATGATGACAATGTGCAATATTTTTTTCCTTTCAATTCGGTCAACTCGTGATGAATAAACAAACTGAAAAACATTCGCCATATTTTCTTCCTCGTATAATCTCATAATTTTTTAAAAAGAAGAAAAAAATTCTCGCGAACAAAATTTTTATACACGTTGATACATTTGATACGAGTTCTATTTTTATTTTTTTTTTTTAAAGGGAAGAATATTTCGTCATGTTTTTTAATTAAAAGCAAAATTAAATATTAAACAGGGTACAAATATGTAGGTTTCGTATTGTTCTATTCTGTTATGCAGGGTTGGGCTGTATATCTATAGCTAGACCTAACGTGTAAATTGTAAAAGGCTCCGCGTTAATTTGACGTTTAAATCTCCTTTGCTGAGTTATGCAAGGTTGGCACGAATTTCCGCATTGTAATCAGCTAGCATATCTTTTAGATTGGATTTTTCCCCATATTGTTCGTATTTGGTACGTACAAACAGAACGTTAATGAAATTAAAATTATTCGTGTAAAGGTACTTTCTAGTGGGATTTTGTCCATGTACATAAACATGACATTGATAGACATTGGACAAGTAATGAGATATCTTTTTTTTTTCATGTGCGAGCTTAGGTAATTGAAAAAAAATATTTATTTTTCAAAATGAGTGTTTTTGCTGTGGCTCTGACTCGAAAAGTTCCTTATAAATCCAAATGGACCTATAAAAAATTTTTACCCGTATACCAACTTGACCCTGAAGTTATAAGGTGGATGAAAAAAAAACATCTTGCATTTTAATCAAATTCACAATGGTGGTTGATTCCGAGTTGGAAATTCACCGTATCAAATTTTGTGCCTCTACCTCAATGGTGGAGGGAGAGGGGGGAGGTAGAGCTATAAGGATCTTACAGTTGTGTTATTTTCGAAAGAAGCGAGATTTTTCCTTATTTTTACCCCTTCAAAGTGGTGTTGGATCTCGGTCAGAGAGCGAAAATAGGACGATTTGAATAATGTGATACCAATAAATATCACGTATCAGGGGGTTGAAAAATTGCAAATCACATAAATCGAGATTTTCATTTTTCTCGAAAAATACCATAAAAGGGATTTTCACCTCAGCTACGCGTGCAAATTTTTTTTTTTTTTGCCTAGAAACGTGAATTAGAATTAAAATTACTCAAAACATTTGCGTTATAAGTGGTCGAACCTCAAAAAAAATTGATTTCTAGGTGTTAAAATCGAATTTATCAAAGGTAATAATTTAATTGAATTTCGAATCATCAAGTTGGCTGCCCTGCAACATAAAACTTCCAGATAATTTCAATTGAAATTCATTGTTCTAGGCAAAAAAAAATTTGTACGCATATTTGAAGTGAAAAGCCCTTTTATTGTGTTTTTCGGAAAAATAAAAATCTCGATTTATATGATCTGTAATTTTTCAATCCCCTGGTACGTGGTATTGAGGGCAATTTTTTTTATGCTTTTTCACCTTTTTTCTATTGCTTTCCATGTAGAAAATATTCAACGTATCTTTACGAATTAGAAAATTTCCTTTCATTTCATGTAAACATGATTGGACATATTTTGGTATGTTTTGGTTTAAAAGCATTACAAAAACATAATTTATATGATTTTTTTGCTTTTAGGCCATATTTTAAGAACATTTTACTAATATTTGGCTTTTTAAGGGAATATTTTTGTTCATAGTAGTAAACACTGGTGAATCACGAATATTAGTTGCTCAAAGAAATGTCCATTTTTTGATAATTTTTTGCACCTTTTTAAAGATAGTTACTCGAAGAAATGACAATTTTGCGATGAAATGAATATTTTTTGTTCGTTTTTATTTTTTTTATTGTAGGTACTCGTATAATCTGAAATTACTTTTCGGACGTGTTTTCTGAATAAAAAATAAAATTCATTTAATAATTCTTTTTCATTTTTTTTTTTGTTTTTTTAGGTATACTACATTAAAATACAAAATTACCTTGAAAAATGCGATATTTTGGTACCCATTTTGCGTTAGAGAATATTTTTGCATATTTTAGCAATTTTTAAGGCGTATTTTTTTTTAATTAAAAAAAATATTGTCCTAGGTATCACGTTAAGATTCTAATTGTCTGGGAAAATGCAGGAACTCAAACTACCCAACACCACTTTAAGGAAGTGAAAATCACGAAAAACAACGTTTTTGTTTTTTTTTTTTTCGAAAGTGACACAACTTTGAAGTCCTATAGCTCTGTACCCCTCCCCCTTTGAGGTAGAGGCTTAGTATTTTATATGGTGAGTTTTCAACCACCTGCGTGAATTTGATAAAAATTCGAGATGTTTTTTTTCAATCCACCTTATAGTTTTAGGCTCAAGTAAAATTATTTTTTTGGCTTAAAATTTTTTGAGGGCCTATTCAAACCTAAAAGGAACACTTTGAGGGGGATCCCTGGTAAAATAACCGAAAAAAATTTTTCAACCTGTATTATAAGTGGCACCCTAATAAAAGTATTATGGAAATTTTCAAAATAATTCGACCCCCTGTAAAATATGAGATATAACTACGACGAATAATACGTAGGCCGTAATAGGTCATTTATTGACAAAGTAACAATTTTGCCAGGTAAATAAATTAAAAAATTGTTTGTTCGGCCTCGAGTGTAATATTTTAGCTAATTTTACGTGTTTTCCAGCATAATTATTTTAGACATGCGGCGACTAAATTGTTCGTTTTAGATTATCTAGCAAAATAACCCGAGCGTACAATTGGGAAATAATTATTTTCATTCTGAGAAATTCGCATAAAAAAAAATATATATTCTTTTATGGCCGAAATGATACACCTTCTGAATATCAGAATGTAGATCTAGACGAAATAAAGTAATTAAAATCATTAGACGGGGGATAATCCGGTGATAAATTGAGTATTCGTACTCTAAGGTGAAAAATTTTTCTAACGACAGATAATTTTTTTCTACCTCATTTTCAAACACTTGTTTCACTTTTACATTATTATAAATTGAGAGAGAAAAAGAAAAAAATCAAACCAATGAAAAAACCAAAACATAGCACACACGAACGATAAAAAATATCCGACACTTTGTCTATGGTAAAATTAATTCACTGTTGGAAAATTGTAAAAGTTTAAAAAAAAAAACGAAAAATAATAAAAAAAAAAACAAAAAAAAAATTATGTACAAATAAACAAAAAATACAAAATAAAAAAAAACTTACAGTTTGAATGGCTCCAACTGGTAGAAAAATTTCATCTTCGAAAATCAAAACGGTCGTTATAATAATGCAAATGGATTTTTTCACATTTTTATTCGCAGCTCGAATCATTCTTATATCGATCTCGTATGAAGTTGTTTTTTCATTTCATTTCAGCGCTACAATAGTCTCACGAAAAGAGTCGTACGTAGCGTACGTTTACCGACTACCGTCGTACACGTATCGTCATGCACAGATAAATTACGCTTTTTTTTTTTTTTTTATCTTTGTAATTATTACATTTCGTAGATTTCGCGACGTTTTTCCTCTTCGCAACTGACTAACCCACTGGTGAAGGCCACTAGCGGTTCATTTATCAATTGAACGGCCCTTCAAATTGATGAGAGATGGAATTTGTGAGAAGTCATCGGTTTACAAATGTGGCACTTGACCATGGCAATAAAAATTAAACGCTCGGTGGAGTGAGGGACAGGTGCGGTTGGTTTAACGTACTTGGGTAGTTCAGACTTTACGTAAGGGGATTTGTAAGTGTACCTAGGTACTTGTATGTGGGTAATGGGTACTCAACGATCAATTTTTTTGTGTTGGAATTTTTTTGGGGGGTTTTTTTCTTCTTCGAAAAATGATTTGGCGATTTTTTTTTTTTTTCATACAGGAAATAAATTCCTAGAGGTATGTACCTTGGTTATTTAATTTTGGAAAATTTTCATTAATTTCTTACGACTTTCTGTAATTTTTAATGCGTTAAAATTAATCTAAAAAAAAATTCATCCTGTTATGAAAAATATATTCGAGTGATTTTTTTGCTTTTTTTAATAAAGAAGCTGATACTCGATCAAAAAAAAATCGATTTTTTTTTCTCGTATCTTAGGTACCTCTACGTACGAAAGTCATACAGCTGGATCATTATATTGGTATTTTCGTATTATGGCTTATTTTTTTTTTTTTTATAAGATTAATAGGTCACATATGATATTTATTTATCGAATGGCTTTTGTAAGTATTATTATTATTATTATTATTGTACAATGACCTTGAACTCTAAGATGTAACGTGATCTTGAAACAATCAGCTGATGGATGTGCAGCTGTATGGAGCTATATAGCTGTAACATTGATTGGCGTAGACATATAGAAGACATGTGCTCGCGAAGAGTAAAAGTAGTAAAACGAGAAAATGAAATTTTTGATTGAATGACAAATATACCTTAGCTATATGTTTAGTCGCATACGCTGAGCTATCTCGTGTTTCAAAAGTAGTGCGCAAATTGCGGATTCACCTTTCATTATAAGGTCGCAAATTTATGCGGAGGTGCGGAGCTGCATTACTAAAAATGGTATTTTCTACTTTCTTTCTTCTTTTTATAAATATGGGTCTGGTATATACGTCTCATATACATATAGAAGAGATGAACTTGATACTCTATACGAATATGTAAAATATACTTACCCGTGTACCTCTATCTAATACGATTCGCGTACAACGATCTTCGAGCTATATAGAAATTCTTTCACGATGAGCTATCGCATTACGTGTAGAATAATAGAAGGATTTATCTATCGAACTGGTTGCGTGGAAAAGAAATTTTTTTTTTAATGAAAAAAAAAAATTTTCAACGTTGTTTTATTTGTGCCCGAATGGTATTCGCTGTAAAGTGCTATACGTATTATTTACCGTTGGAATTTTTTTTTTCCATTTGTTTGCAGCTAACGGTCGATTGAGTTTTGCGAACCCGAATTACCATTTAGATCCAGCGCGATTAGAAGAAGGTTTGAATTCTAGTTCGGAAGAAGAACGTCGCATGTACCAAGAGTGGTTTTTGAGGGAATTAGAAGAGGCGTGCTCTCTGACCAATAAAAGTAACTCGAGAAAAAAACCTGAAAGTCGTCTAAGTTACGCCTCTTTGGATATTAGTGATATGGGTGTCGATCTGAATGCTGGACCGGTCATTAACGTCGATGTTAATACTAATAATTGCAACAAATTCGCAGATATACAAAAAAACAGGTAATTATTTATTTTTTTAATCGGATAATTTTTATTTCGAAAATTATAATATCGCCAGTTGCATCAATGACGTGTTGAAAAAAAATCTAAAACTTGCAATTGAAATAAAATGTAAATATAACGCGTGGAGTATAAGGTGTACCTTACCTTCTATGTGTACTGGTGGATTTGCTCACGTGAGAAGTACGTACTATACGTACTATGCGTACTGTTGGTATATGTTTATTTGTCGAAAACCAATTCGACGCGACGCGATGAAATTATACTATTACGAGAGTTGTTGCGCTGCTGGGAAAATTTTATTACCGCTCGTTGGTATTATTGATTGATGAAATTGGCGCCGAAAATTTTAGGGAAGTGTGTTTCCGTTTTATAGCCCTCGGCTCTCTATTACTTGCCCATCGTATACCTCCATAGGGTGTTCAAAGAATTGGTAGCAATATCTACCGTGGTCCACCGAGCAACCGAAAGATGCTATTTCCTAATTCTTGAAAGCTAAATTTTTGCAGTATGTCGATCAACTGAAAAAATTGAGATGAAAGTATTCTTAAATTATTCTCGTATTCATACAGGTCAATTTTGACTGTCTTTAAGCATATCTATGGTAAAACTATTCCACATTCCTAACCCTCCCCCCCCCTCCACACACACTAATACTAGTTCCAAAATACTCAGAAGTTTGAGCATTACCTTTACTTTAATGGTATATTGAAGATATAAAATGGAATAGTGGCACCCTCTCGAGGCGGGGGAAGGGGGTCGAGAGTCTACATATAATGTTTCAGAATAAGTGAGTATGGAGGTTAACGAAATGACCCAAACTGTCGAGTGTGTTTCGTGATGGATGCTTCCAACTACTTGCAGTAAAATTTTTCCAATCCATATACCGGGTGTCCTAAAAAAAAAAAATGAAAAAATTTTTATTTTAAAAAATTACATAGGAAAGGGTATGCTAGATTTTATTTTTTGATAATACACATCTCTTCAAGAAAAAAATCGTCTGGGCAGACCGGCTACCGAATCGAAGCACGTTAACTGGTGCCAAATGAGCCCGAGAGTTTACACCCCCCCCCCCCCCGTTTTATCACCACTCGAGGTGGAGAACATTTTGCTCCAGGAATACTTCGAAAACCTTCTCCAACTTTACAGAACAACGTTGTTACCCTCGGGAGTGATACCCTTTGGAAGGAGACGGGTCAAGATGCGTTATTATCTGAACTAGTTTTTTTTGAAGTTTTCAGTTTTTAAACCAGTTCTGTAGTTCGCAACCAGTTATTGAAAGTTACAAAAAAATTGAAACTACAAAAAAATATTTCAAATTAAAGCTGTACAGCTTTGAACGTTGATCATTTTTTATTGTACAATATTTCTCTTGTGACAGATGGGAAAACCATGATTTCTAAACCTACGTTTAAAACTTTACTTACACTTCACATTTTTGGAATTTTGAAAATTTGACATGTCGCTTCTTGTATTCAATTTTAAGGAAATGAGCTATGCGAGAAAAACCAACTCGAAATATAAGGAAACCCGCCAAAAAAAACACATTTTTGAGGCTGTGAGTGGGTAACGTGGTTGTGAAAAGTCTAAATCCCCGGATGGCACATCCACGGCTCCTACCAAGTTCTATATACTAAATTTCAACTCCCTGGCTTAATTTGAAGGCAAGGTAGGGGAGGAACAGCCCTTTTTCAAAGTCAAAAAGAGGAAAAATCTTCATATCCCTCTCCTAATTGATCTAGGAAACTGATTTTTGAATATATTATACAACTTTACATTGTCAATCGATTGGCTCAAAAAGAAATAATTTTTCCAATTTTAGCCCCGCAGTACCCCTTCCCCGAATTTGGGCATCATTGATTTTTGACTCTAGGTCAACTTTGCTCTGGAACATCAAATCTGCTGCAAATCTAAGCCTATTTTTAAAATTTGATCGATTTTGATCGGTATTGAGGTGAGAAAATGATTTTTAGTTTGTCTGAGTTGGCCAAAAATGTTCGTAATGGTCTTCCAGGATCCCAGAACGGATTTTGTTGATATCCCCTCTCCTCATCACCCTTAGGTTGATGGACCGTAATAGCCTGGTTTTCATTGGCAATGTGACAAAGAAAATCATAGGATGTAGGCTGTAGAGCCTAAAAAAGGATTGATTTTTGGACCCAAAAATTTTTTTCTACCTGGTAAGGGTGGAGTTACACAGGATGTCCATCGAGAGAATGAAATTCGGGTAAAAAAAGTCAGATGAAGAAGTTGCCTATTACTTCAAAATTACAGGAGCTATTTTAACAAGTTGGTCAAATTGAAATCTTTCAAAAAATGGACATATGTAGATATGCATAGTAAGCTAAGTTACCAAGTATAGATCACATTCCAATTATGGATCAAAAAGATTAATCGACGCTAGCAAGTTCCAAAATTGTCCACCAGGAACACTAGCTGCCTTAATTGATGAACAAGTGTGTATTCTTCCTGTAGATCTATGATTTATTGTTTTTGGTGGAATAGATTTCAGTCAAGGCGCATTTGGTTAGAAAAAGTAGTTTTTGTAAAAAATGCTTGTTTTTTGGAACAGTGGTTTCTTTATTCCACTATTGTTTCGTCATTTTATGTTTTTAGATACATCAAATTTTAATATTTCTTAAGTTCTTGAAGTTTATTCTTGCTGTAGTCACGAGGTGTACAAAAAATGGTAAGGACAACAAACTAATAATCTTTCTTTACTTTTAAAACTTTTGCAGTAGTCGTTCATATACTGTGAGTACTTGACACTGTGTAAACTTGTTTTGATGCTTAAAAGTTGAATTCGGATTGAAAAATTTTGATTCAAATTTGTGTGGTCCAAAATTGGTGTACATTTTTTGTTCGAAAGGTGGTCTTGTTCTGGCGTTCCAGGTGAAGAAGATAGAACTATATGTGAGAACTAAACGTGATTAAAGTTGAGTCAGACACTTCAATAATTTGAAGTAAAAATGATATAGGAAAGGCAATAAAGTACTTCGTACTTCGCGCTCTCTCTCTCTCTCTCTCTCTCTCTCTCTCTCTCTCTCTCTCTCTCTCTCTCTC
>FIZR01015823.1:0-24192 GCA_900060175.1 Ferrisia virgata
AGAGAGAGAGAGAGAGAGAGAGAGAGAGAGAGAGAGAGAGAGAGAGTGAGAGAGAAAGAGAGAGCGATTTTTCCGCGACGTGTAGGTTTCGACATGCCACTTCGCGTGTATGCATACCACTTTTATGCCGAATTTTCCAATTCTGAGTAATACGTAGGTATAGGTAGAGGCACATATATGTAATGTACGTGTATTTCCTTTGTACTGAGCCAAGCAAAATTTGTAATTAAATCGTCAAAGGTTTAAAAATCTATTTCTATCTCCGAAATCGTTTCCCCAGCCCTGGACAGTGGGTGCAGCTATAGCGTGATAACCAAAATGAAACCAGCTCGCAATGCAACAATTAATACTTTAAATGGTAGTTTATACTGGAAAGTGATTCATTTTAGGCTGAAATTTCGAAAATATTCCAATTTTATGATGGGCGAATTCGATTTATTTGTTTGTATGCGGCTTGTAGCGTACGTATGTAGTTACTCCGCGTGTATATTTATTAATATTTAATATCGGCGTATTATTGCGGTCGTCAACATGCGGTGGAGATGTCGCCAATACGTAGAAATTGCTAGGTGCCCAACTGCCTATATAACCTACCTGCAATGCTACACTGCAGCACGTAAATTGTTTCTCGGAAATTAACTCCCTAAATTATGCATAAATTCTCGGTACTGTGGTTCAATTTACTACAATTTTTTTTTTTTTTTCGTTATCAAGTTCATTTTAATCGCGAGGAGAACTTTCGTGCACATCGTGCTTCATGAAATAAAAAAAATTATATGTTCTTCAATGAGTTAGTTAGTCATCACAATAGAAATGAAAATAAAGTGAAATTTCTAATTTTTTTTTTGTGGTTCTCAACTTACTTTAAAGTTGATGCTATAAAATATGTTAAAATTCATCGGTTTTATTTTTTTCGGAAACCGTTTATAATGCTCGGATATAAGGGCATATTCTGAATTTTCGATCGAATTTTCTGAGAATTAATTTAGAGCTTGCTAATGCGTGGAAATGTTTAAAATTTGAACTGTATATATTTCAAGATATTTCTAACTGTTCCACGGATCCGTTTTCCAATTAACGATATAGTTTTTGAAAAAATTAGCTTAGAAAATGTGCATTTGCACACAGAAGTCGTTTTTTAAAAGAAGCAAGAGAATGCTGACAAAAGCTTTCGTGCATTTGTGGAAACAACCTTCTAAAACGTAATTTTGAAGATATTTTGAAGATTCAGTCGTTGGTAATTTTTATTCTAAGCTTCTACTGAACTATGTCAAAATTTATTCAAAATCACTGATATGATAAGATGTGATAAAAAAATTTACAATACTTTTTGTTTTTTTCAAAAACTACGGAAAATATCTACAAAATCTACGTGTAAACTCGTGAAGATTTTTACGAACATTTACTCACTAATTATCTTGTATCAATATTACTCTTGGTGAAATTCTAAACAACTCAGAATATACCTTTAACAAAGTTTATTAATTTAGTTTTATCGGATGGGTATATTTTGCGACTAATTGTTCGTTATTGTCTAAATAATTTAATTTTTATTTTATTAGATAAGAACTTACAAGTGGCTAAAATTTTATATGATGAAATTTCACTTAAAGACAGGTCACAGTCCAATCGAAGAACTTCATTTTATTCTGATCAATCGGGCATACCTAGCAATTTGAGGGCTCGTGCTAAGTTGATTAAATGGATCTTTTATTCTTATTACCATCCCATTTTTCGTTTGACTCTTCTCATCGTGCAGTGAATGGTCATAATTCGATCTATCACTTTAATGTTTATTTCATCTCTTGTAATGTAAGGCTTATTTTTGGTCAATTTTCAGCTATTTTTCGAAATTCATGAAAGAAACTGTGATAAGTCATCGAAAATTGATCAAAAATCACGAAAAAATGTTGAAAATTAATCGAAAATAATAGGGAAGAAATTGTTCAAAATCGTCGAAAAATTGACCAAAAATCGTTGATAATCATTGAAAATCGAGTCAAAATTTACTGAAAATATGGAAAAAAATCATCGAAAATTGGGTAAAAAATTAAAGAATAAGGGTAAACTGACCAAAAATCTTTGAAAATTTTTGAAAATTATAGAAAATTAGATAAAAATTTCACAAAAATGGTCAAAAAGTGTTAGAAATTGATCAAAAATCATGAAAAAACTTTGAATATATGTGTGAAAATTTACGGAAAATATGAAAAAAATGGTTGAAAACTATTAAAAATTTTGTTAAAAATTGACAAGAATAAGTGTAAATTGACCAAAAATTTTTAAAAAACATTGAAAATCGAGTAAACATTTGAAAAAAATATTGAATATTTGTGAAAAATTACGTAACAAATGATAAAAATCATTGAAAGTCGTCGAAAATTGATCAAATATCACGTAAAAGTGTGAAAAAGTAGTGAAAACTGATCTTATATGTGTAAAGAAATTATTAAAAATAATGAAAATGTGTGTAAAAAATGCAGAAAATTTGATAAAAATTCACAATAGAAACTCTGCGTGTTCAACCCATTTTTGTCGAATTTTTACCTAATTTTCAGTTATTTTCAACGATTTTTTCCACTTTTTCCACTTTACTATAATTTTCAGTGAATTTTTCAATTTTTATATTAATTTTCACTCATTTTTTTCAGCATGTTTTCCTTATTCTCGAATAATTTTCTGCACATTTTACCCATTTTTATCAAATTTTTACCGAATTTTCCATAATTTTCAACGATTTTTTTCATATTTTAGATCATTTTTCACCCATTTTCCGACATTTTTTATGATATTCATTGAATTTTTTTCACTTTTTACCCATTTTAGTCGATGTTTTTTCCAATTTTTGATAATTTTTAACGACTTTTTTTTAATATTTTAGGTCAATTTTCATCCATTTTTCAACTTCTTTTCGCGATTTTCGATCAATTTTCTTCACTTTTACCCGATTTAGTCAATTTTTTACTTAATTTTCTTATATTTTAAGATGATTGTCCCTATTTTTCAACATTTTTCCATGGTTTTTGACCGATTTTCAGCACTATTTACCCATCTTTTTCGAATGTTTACTGAATTTTCGATAATTATCGACGATTTTTGTGATATTTTAGGTCTATCTTCACCCATTTTCGCAAAATTTTTCCCAATTTTGGATGTTTTTCAAAGATTTTTTTAGGTTTAATTTTCTCCCATTTTTGTCAAATATTTCCCAAGTTACGATGATTTTAAACAATTTTTTTCATACTTTAGGTCAATTTTTGATGATTTTTACGATTTTTTCATATTACAACGCAATTTTGGCAAATTTTTTGTTACATTAAATCATGAATGTGCTACGTAATCATGCTAAGTAGGTCATTAAAATCTTCAGCTTTTCACGTTTCTTAATTTGCGGTATTAATAGCTAAAAAAAATCCTATTTCAAGTGTTTACCTGCTTTTTTTTTTTTGAATGGTTTGATAATGTGAAATAAATCCAGACGAAATCCATTCTCATGTATTGATTCTAAATATAACTTATTATACACCCGTGTACATACAATTTTAAACCTGTTGGTATCTTTAAAATTAAAAAGAAAATCAGATATATGTTATTAAACGTGTAAGTAAATACACTTATGTTTTGGTGGTACCAAAAAAAAAAAAAAAGAACGGAATATTGGGTAAATAATCAAATTGAAAAATTGCTCGTCAATTGTTTAAAAGAGTATACCGATTAAGAATTGGGAGCACTTGAAATCTATAAAGAAAAAATTAGTACTCAACTGTATTATATATTGCCTTCTTGATCGTCCTTGTCAGTCACTGGTATCTTTGAGTTCGATACCTTTAAACTGAGATTTATACGATTATAAATTTTTTTCAAGGAGTAGGTAACAGGTAGGTAGGTAGGGAGGTAGGTACCCGTAGGTACGGTATGCGTGATCAAGCATACGTGTAAATATTAGTTAATGAGTAGAGGTTTCCATTTACGTACCCATAGCTGTGAATGTGATTAATTTACGATTTCTCGAGTACAGAATTTTCTGTGCTTATTGAAATCTAATGCTAAAATTATCATTATTTAATATTTTTGTACGTATATTTGGTAGGTGCTGTAGGTACAAATATAGCGTTTACTACTAGAATAAATATAGCGCCTACCTTGGTACATGTATTTTGGTAGGTATACGTATGAGAGTCGTTTAGGTATTATAGGGGACTATTGATTTTAAATTTTCCTATGTCATTGGCTTTGTTAACGAACGAAAGCTATTTTTGTCGACCTTTTCATTTATATCGTTAAATTCTGTCGATGTTCGTTTAATTTTTTAATGCTATCCGAGTATACACTATAAATTACATAATTAGAATACCCAGAGTAAGGGTTAATTTTTATTAAACAAAGACATCAAGAATACCTTTTCCTTTTTTTTTTTTATCTGTACAACAAAATTGTCGAATAAGAAATTAGGTTTCGTGTTAGCTATAGTTTTTTCTCTTCTTCTTCTTTCTTTCGAATCTAAAACGAATTTTATTTATAGTTGTTACGTTGTGACACATCACCTTATAAATATGTAAATCCGTCGATAATATTGTAGCTTTTGTAATGATTTTTTCTTTCTATTTTCATGTTTACAGATTGTTCGACGTGGGCGGACAAAGGTCAGAAAGAAAAAAATGGATACATTGTTTTGAAGATGTAACCGCCATTATTTTCTGCGTCGCTATGTCAGAATACGATCAAGTTCTACACGAGGACGAAACCACGGTACATAAATTTACCTATACCTTTTCTATTTTCTCGGCGTGCCACTGTTTCACTCAAACGGTCAATTATAATCGAACAAATGCAAACACGTACTTATTTGTCGAGCCGCATCAGTTACCATTACCATATTTTAATTTTATTTTTTTTCAACAGATATAGCTTCTTTTGTGCTAGATAAAGAGAGCTTATTATATCTGCCACCAAGGTATAGAGGTATACGCGGTCGATATAATTAAATTGTTCAGATTGAAAAAGATAACTCCCTCTATGTGGTGTTTTAATATAAAATGTCACTTGAACGGATAAAACAATAGCTTGCCTGTTTTGTCATCTCAAGGGCTAAAGCAGTCGGCTTGCTCTTTCCCAAGCGATGAAAAAAAAATTAAATTTAAACGTATCAAACTTCAAAGGTCTAATTTTACACAATTTGGCTTCCGAGGTACTGCTCTTTTCCAAAAATTGCAATAACACAATCAGAATCGTCCTATCTTTTATACGTTTTTAATTAATTTTCACCAAGTATAACCAAACCCTGGTGTTATTTTCTTTGCAATATCTATAAATAATAATATCTAATACAAGAATAAGTATCTAGCAGCCAAATCCAAGACAGATTACTTAGAGACAAACTAATATGTACTTTTTAACTCCCTGTCCACTGTAGACTGCTTTACGAATGGTTTATTTTTTTCATCGTAGTATAGATACCGAATTATTACTTCTATTCTTATTAAAAATATGGTTTTACTGAAAAATCTTGGGTATTGCGCTTAGACGAGAATAAAAAAAAGAAATGTTCTTTCTTTGAAAATAATTGAATTATTAACAACTATAGCATAATTGAATATATATTTGAATTTAAATTATAAAAAAAAAATTATAGCCAATTTGTACATTTTAATGCTGTAAAAAATAAGGCCAAAATTCCAAAATTACACTAAAAGTAAATCTTCTTATTCCCCACGGTGCTATATCCGCCCTCAATTCGAATCGTCTTTATAATAAAATTAAAGAATACTTATTCGAGTCAAAAAAATTCATTTTATAAAAAAAATCGTGTTTTTTTTCTGATATTTTATAATAGATAAACTTACGTATACCTACACTGATGCCTACTTTTATATGATAAATTTTTCATCCGAGAAAAAAAAATGTATTCGTTCTCGTAA
This sequence comes from Ferrisia virgata, assembly GCA_900060175.1. Classification (NCBI taxonomy): domain Eukaryota; kingdom Metazoa; phylum Arthropoda; class Insecta; order Hemiptera; family Pseudococcidae; genus Ferrisia; species Ferrisia virgata. The sequence goes on from FIZR01015823.1 coordinate 5,919, forward strand.
CGCCCACTACCAAAAATTAAATCGTATTAAAATTTTCTCCAAATGGAAAAATTATTCTGGTAAAAAAAAAAAAATGTTACGTTAACCTTTTATTTTAACGGTTTTAGTAGCGAAAAAAAAAAATCTGTTATATTCGCCTTAGTGGTAACCTTGCACGTGATTTGAATATAGAAAATGGTTATTTAGTAAACCCGCCCTGATAGCTTTTACTTTTAAAGGCGATACATGAAAGCTCGATATTGAAACGACCGCTCTAAAAAGATATGCCGATGAGGCAACAAATGCTTTAAAAGGCACCGCTGGCCGTACGCCTTCGTCTCAGACGCCACCCACGATAAATTAAGAAAGCGAAATATAAATGCTAAATAACCTTCAAAATTGATACGACTTAAGTCGCATTATAGTATGACTTTGACCTCTCTTCTGGATAACGTATCTTACCCGACCAATGTACTACAGTGCATCGTCGTAATGCTTCCTTTTTTTTTTTCTCTCCTCATCCCTTTATCTGCAACTTTTTTAATCGTTTTACGCAACTTCGTGAGTCGTGTGTAATACGTTGAAAAAATTTAGAGTAAAAAAATATTCGCTCGTGTGGTTTAATTAGAGATTTTTTTTTATATTTTACCCCAAAAAACGAGCCGAGATTACATATCGTGTCTCGCGGTTACGCAGTATCCCGTCCGTACCACAAAAGATATCGATCGAGGTAGGTATATAAGCGAGTTTCCATGGTTCTAAGGCGAATCTTATTTCGGTGAATTTTCACCTAGGTACGCAGAAAAAAGAAAAAATTTCCAACCGGGCGTTTTATTGAGATCATTTTTTCCACGTACTGAAAGTCTGTGTATTTTGAAAATAAATGTCTTTCAAATCGCAAATGTTATAATACTAGCAATGACAATGTGTTATCGATTACCCGTAAAACGTAGGAGTGTGCGCTTTACGAATCCTCTGTTTCTATAGTAACTACCGATTAAGATCTCAACCATATTCATAACTTGTCGGAGGGGGAATTCCGAAGATGTAAAACTTTTTACGTATGACCCAGGGGGTAAATTTATACATAAACTTTTTTTTTTTTTTGTGGTAACGCTAAATGTTATTAATTTATATAATCATTCCTCTTGGGAATTTTAAAAGTCATAAAAATAATATTAAAAATACCGTCCCGATGAAAGAATAATGCGGATTGAGGGAAAGCTATATATACTTATAAGGTACAACGATCAAGTTACCTTATTGACCCTATTTTTTTTTTTTTTTTTTTTTTTTTTTTTTTAGTCGTCAATTTGATCTCGAAAGTTTTTAATTAATTTTTTAACTTTAAATTTTGTTACAGAATCGAATGCAAGAAAGTTTAAAACTTTTTGATTCTATATGTAATAACAAGTGGTTCACCGATACGTCCATCATATTGTTCTTAAACAAGAAGGATTTGTTTGAAGAAAAAATCAAAAAATCTCCTCTTACCATTTGTTTTCCAGAATATACAGGTGAGTTTTTCGATGCATTGTTAGTTTGAGAAAAACAACGAGTTAGCCATCGTTATTAGCCTCTGTTTGTCTTCTATTCGAATGATTTTCCAGTCATAGATTTATTCTTCGTATTAAGCTACAAATGCAACATGTGTTTAATTTCCGCTAGTAGTGTTTTGAAATACTTGGTGTTTCTACCACAGTTTGGATTTTTATTCACCTTAGTATAATTTATTATGATTTAGAATCTGATAAAACGAAATACAAGTAACTGAATAACTTTTTTAATGTTATGAGTGCAACGTAACTGAATTTTAGAGGGGGACTTATTTAATCAACCTGATATTCTAAAGAAAAATTGATTTATTTGCTCGTTTTCAATTAGAAATTTTATCTACTCGTTATGGAAGTAAGTTCGCAAATAAAAATGTTCAAAAAGAGATACGTAAATACCTGTACAAATAAATCTATGTTTTATATTTCATTCTATTTCTACTCATGTGCCTGTTTAAGTATTATTTCTATCAATCTTTTGTAAAAATTCGTTCAATCGCTACTACTTCTTCGTCAAAATATAATTTTTTTCTCATGTTTTTGGATAAAAATTAAAAAACTGGATAGATAACTTCATTATGCAGTGTTACCAGTTGTACGTTTGTTTTAATTTTTCACCATAAGATAAGAAACTAGAAACAAAACAAAAAATATAATAAACGAAAAATTAAGAAATAGAAAAAGTTAATATGGGAAACAAATTGATCTTGATTTCGTTGCATTTTATGTACTGTGATAAAATTCATGAAACTTCCGATAAAATTACCTGATCTATCCTCAATTCTAAACGTTGCTAAATCTTTCGTTGGTCCAATCATTTTCTGTATTGTTGTATGTATTGCTTTTCACTTTCATAACATTATTTTGTTATCATTCATCACTTTATCAGTCACTTTTTTTCAAAAGTTCCTAATCTTTTTCATAATTTAGTGGAGCTGTAATTGAGTACCGAATGAATTCGAATGGTATATCACAATGAACGTTCACCATAATCGTAATATCTAAGGAAATACACGATTTTTTCTGATGAAATATCAGAACAGTAATGTTGTTGCTTATTGTTGGATGTATTTATTAGTATGGATAGTAAATCCGATTTTTTGTTTGTTTTCTATAGTAAATACATACGTGTTATGATTATTGCTATTGAAATATCGTTCTGGACGAATGTTAGCTTCTTATTTTATCGTATAATTTTTATAGGTTTATTAGGACGACGCCTCGATTTCGTTAGCTAATAACATTCGCAACGTGGTCAAAATGTTTATTCTGTAAATGAATGAAAAAAGTATTTACGTAACTTCTAGATGAAGAACTTGAGAAAATGATTAGGCTGCTGCACATTAAAACTATATTATGTAATATTTCGAATGACTCTGATTCTCATTAAACCACGTAATGGAAATTACCAAATCAAGAATTCTGTTAATGTAGTTTTTTTTTTTTTGATAATATAAATCTGGGACACTCCGAAATTGAATATTCTTCGACTACCGTTCTTGAACGACAATACATTTCAATTTTCTTGATGCAGCTTCTCTTACTAACTTGGTACGATTATTTCAAATAAACTAATTCATCGGCTATTGCGGTTCTGCTAAAAATCTCACAATTCTTTCTAAATCTAGAAATCGGAATAGGTTTCTGTTACTGTTTAAGTTGAATTCACCTCTTGATAACAGATCAGCGTTGATCAATAAATGCAAAGCAATAAGATACAACAGTACAACAGTTCAATGAAAGTTTGTAATATCAATCAATTCGCTTCAACGATTCCGTAGACCAAAACAAACCATTGGGAACAATCTAGGGATGTTGAAAACGTAATTATTAGAAATTCGCCGTTACTAAGCATTTATATACGTATTACATTAGGCGATGAGTATGTATATAAATCATTGCAAATGATTACACTCAAGATTGAACGTTCAGTGCTAATATCTTTGCGAGGCGAAACTCGGCCTCGTTAAGAGGACGAGAACATATCTGTTGATTCATAATTCTAGTCACCGTATCGCTTATCAACCTTAAAACGTGCTTTTGTTCACCTTTTCAATTGAATGGTCATTTGCAAGACAAAATCTTAATTCAAAAATAATGATTTTACGAAGCACGAAGTTATGATGACCGTTTTGTATCGCCTTGCTTTTAGCCATTTACTGAAACGATCTTAATAATGTATTAGTAATGAGTTCTTTCATCGTAATATAAAATATCGAAACGGATTGATCGTGAAGTGCATTTTGCATTATCATGTTTTTTCGCATTGATTCAACTGCAATCTTTTTTGGCATATTAAAAAACTCGTGCTGGTAATTAAAATTACGCAACCCGTTCGTCGAACATCAGGTCGTGTGATTGGCACGCCGTTCACGATAAATTGTTTACAAAAGAAAACACGAGCATTAAAACCGAAGTTTGTTGTAAAAAGCGCTACAAATTAATCTAGTGTATTTGAATTTGAAGTTGGCGTTGGAAAAAATATAGCCGCAATAAGTTGAGAATATTAAAAATATTTGCGATTATTTACCGATAGTGCATCGATCAAATCGTACAAATATTGGCATATGTATGAAGAAAGAGTTCGAAGTGAAATCTTTAGAGGTGGGTGAGTTAAGTAAGTACTTGTAAGAATTAAACGGGGCGAATAAGTACATATTTTCTGCTCACAATCGACTAATAAAGCGGTTATTTAAACGAGTATTGTTGAATATTTTAGGCATCAATATTGTATTTTTTTTTTTTTTCATTTGTTACGCAAAATAATAGGCAATTTCCAACGTAGACGATCGATTGTTGTGATATATCATTTGAAATTGGTACCTACGCAATAACTTCCACATAGTAAATTAATAATACGATTGTAATTCGAGATCTTTTCTAAGACATTTGACGAGGTCAACTTTTCATATCGATGAAATTTATTACCAAAGAACTGACGATACAATTTTTTTTTTTTTTTTGACCGTAGGCGCTCAAGAATACGGAGAAGCAGCTGCATACATTCAAGCTCAGTTTGAAGCGAAGAACAAATCTACTACTAAAGAAATCTACTGCCATATGACTTGCGCAACGGACACCAACAACATACAATTCGTATTCGACGCTGTTACCGATGTTATAATAGCGAACAATCTACGAGGTTGTGGCCTTTATTGAACGCCGTACGTACCATACCTATCAATATCGACGAGAAAATATGTTAATATAGGATTCCTTGTGTCTAATTTAGTCAAATTTAACGACGGTTTAACTGTCGTAATATACATTCGTTATAAATGTTAAATTATTATTGTAAAATTCGTGTTCTATAACGATAAAGCATAATTTTATCCGCCAATGTTACTTTTTTTTACTTAACGTTTCTATTTAAGTCTCGCAGTTTCAGCATTTTCCTTTATACTTATTGAGGCGTCGTCATCGTGCACATTGATGATGGAAATTTTCACCGCAGCTAGCGACCAAAACGTATTTATAATGTGGCTGAAATGGCGAAAAATATAAAGAAATTCATTAAATATGTATATGTATGTGTGAGCGTAAAATGAAATAATTATCAAATTTCAAACAAGTTGCATGTTAAAATGAGTAATTTTTCTATTTACCATAATCGAACATTTTGTTTTAAAGTTGTTTTTACCTTTTTTTTGTTTTTTTGTTTTTTTTTTTGTTTTTTCCCCTCCTCCATTTTTCTTATTACGTAGTATATATTAACTTGAATTGCAGTGGAAATTGCATGAATTACGTATTTACCTAAAACTAATTTTTATTATCGTTTTGTTACGCGCTGTATCGATTTTACGTGAAGCATATTCCAAAGAAAAATGAATATTAACCATGAAAAAAAGTTTAATTAACATGAAATAATGATGTTAGTTCTAGAATCGATGTGTTTACTAAAGGGTCCAAGAAAACCTTTGTGATAAGTTATATCATCATGGACGATTCGTCCCAGAGTAGGGTATTCACAAATGTACGCAAAGGATTTCCTCGTTTGTTGTCTCATTAATCGGATATGATTGACATAACGTACAGTATTATCGAAAAGGTTTTATATAATTTTTTTTTTTTGTAGTATCCTCTTAAAATAATTATTCACATTTTTAAAGCAAAATTTTAAAGTTACGGAAATGCATTTATTACTGTTTACTTTTCCTCTTTTTTTTTCCTTTCTATTGTAAGTATAATTTCGCGTTGAAAAAAAAAAAAAGAAACCATGTATAAGGTTTTTATTTTATTTGAAAGAAATTATATTTTGATTTCTTTTTTTTTATAATGAGTGGATTGGCTCGTTTACTTTATGCAAGGTCGGTATTAGATATGATTTTCTGAAAGCATTGGCTATTCGAATAGTTTAAATTGCAATACATTTGCTCAAACGTAACAACAACAATTAAAAAAAATTTTTAATTTCCCTAGTATGTAAATTTGCCCGTGAGAACAAATTATAATTATTGAAAGTTGTACAGTAGTAGTTTATTAAGGCAACGTGCAATCTTGTTTTACCATTTAATCAAAATTATTTTCTAAATTTTTTTTCTAGTCAAAAAAAATAGTCGCACTTTGAAAAGTGATAAATTTAAGAATAGGTTTTGGTATGCTATAAAAACTCGTCGACAAATTTACCATTTACCATGAAATTTTTCACGGGCCAATCCTCTGTAATAATAGAGTAACACTTCAAAATTTACTTTTATCCTTCTGATGTGTTTGTTTTATTTCGATTACGATTTGTTAATTTGAAAATGTTTTGTCATTTATTTTTATAAATATTTTAATGTTTTTTTTTTTCGTTTTGTACTGAAATATTTATGTTTAATTTTGTTTTCTTGTTTTTTTCTTTTTTTTATTTCTCTCGTAAATTACGTAAAATTATCATGTTTTGTTAACATTCCTTTTATGTTGGTAGTTTATATTTGTTCGTAAGTGTGTTTTACTGCAAAAGAAAAATTTTGATTTTTACAATTTTACGCATTGGAATCACTTTTTTGTCATCTCGACGAAATTTTTCAAAACGTTATAATATCTACATAATTTCATTCCCTTCTAATTATGCTTCCTCCCTTCCCTATATTTGAGCTTTCAATCAAGTATAAGGTGGTTCGAGTCATATTTGAGAATTTAATTCTGTTATTTATTGGACCAGTTAGTTAATGTACCTAATGTTGATAGTTAAAATTGTTGAAATTTTATCAATCAAATGGAAAACTTTTCGTTACGTTTTTTTTTTTTCATTACATAGGAGAAGAAAAAACATTTTAAAATGATTCCTACTGCGATAATTTGTTTTTATTAAACGTATTATCGTAATTCCATTTTTTTAAAACATGATATACGAGTGAGTACGTTGTATTTACCATGAAAACAAAAAGAACCTTTTTTTCTAAATGACGAATCATTTCGAATATGTACTAGCAAGTTAGTTTATTTGTAGCGTGTAATTTTCAACTTTAGCCTGATTTTTCGAAGTGTGAGCGTGAATTAACATTATGTTTACTTCACATGAATGTACATTTTATTATATGTAAAATTTAATTTAATAATCGAATATTTATAAATAATATTTCATCGAAAATTTTATGTATAAAAGCTTTTTTGTATTGTTAACATACAAATAGCGTGCTTTGTTTTCTTATAAATTTAAGAATTATATCTCTTCCTGCAAAAACTGCATGAGCATTTCTCCACAATTTTTTTTTTTTTACATTCATCGATGGTCTACCATACTTCGATTTTGTTTCATTTTATTAATAAGGATTTTTTGTCCCTTTTATGAGATAAAGACGAGATTATAGCAAAATTGTGTAATTTTAATCACGTATTTAATTTTCATATTCGCACAAATTGTTTTTAAATAAGTTCAGAGAATATTATGTACAGACCACAAAACATGAGCAGAAATACAAAATTACCCAGCTTTAAAGTTGTTGTTTTTTTTTGGTTTTATTTTGGTCTTTTTTTTTGAAACAATCAAAATATGTATTTAGTATATAATATCTTGAAGCTTTAGGTTTTTTTTTTTTCGAAAATATTAAATCAAAATATTTTTAACTATTAATTAGACTTACGTTTAGATATTAACCATTATTTTATATATCTTGCGTTTTATTTTCGATTTTTTTTGTCATACAATTACGCGTTGTAAATAACGAATGTTATCGTATTGTTTAAGATGGCGGAAGAATAATATATTTGATATTTATGTTTTAAAAAACGTTAATTCGATTCTAGTCACAGTCAGCAAAAAGAGAAAAAATAAATAAAAATTATTTAAAATTAGATATCGGTTAAAAAGTCATTACATAATATTTTGTAACGTTTTATTTTAACTGGTAGTATAATAAACATTTTTTTAAAAATAAGTTTATTAGGTTGTATATTAGGTAATTGTATTATTGCTGGTTGTTGATATTGCTTTCATTTATTTAATTTTTTTCAATTGGTTCATGATTTTAATTCAATATACGCCACTTGTCATGTATATGTTGATTTTATTTTATTTTCGTTATTATTTTTCCTTTACTACTCCACCATGGGTGTATTTATATCGAAATTTGTCACAAATTAATTTAAGAAATTGCAATTAATGCTATGGGAATCCATATTGACACCAAGGCCTACCCGAATATTAAACGGACTAATATAGGTTTAGATATTAAAGAAAATTGAAAACTATAAAATTCTGTTTCCTTATTAACTTATTATTGTAGACGTGAATTAGAAATGAAATTTTGTCAATAAATATAATAAATTTAAAAAAATACAAAAAACTGATAATCACGATTCAAAAAGTAAAGAAAGTGGGAGAAATATTGTATTAAAAAAAACAACATGATTGTAGCCTATAACAAGAACAACATAAAATGATCGAGATTAGCTCTTGACCGTAGAACTTTTAAGATTTAAAAAATGGTTACACTGTATGCAATGATCCGAGCAGCAATCAAAGATCACGGACATTTGGACTTGTTTATCATTATCAATAAAATTAAAATCGATGGATGGTGAATTGAAGTATTACGTGTTGCTTCGATCTGGTTGTCTGTGTTTCATTTTTGTGAAAAATTCATATTACAATCGAAATAGTTAATTTTTCAAGGAATTACTATTTCAAATCATTTTCTACTTAATTTTGATATAGTGATTAACTAGTGTAAGATATGCCATCAAAACTACCAGAATCTGTCACAACTGATGCAGAAAAATTGAAGCAGTACTTCACGTACTATCCAGATTTTCCAAAAAAAGGCATACAGTTCTGGTTTGTAGATTTAAAACTATGTAATTGATTTCACAATTTGCTTATCAATACGAACTGTGTGTTGATAGATTAACAGGTGTTTTTCTAGATATGAATGTGCTTTGTGTCCAACAGGGATGTTTTTGCTTTGTATAGTAACCCTCAAGCTTTTTGTTTACTCGGTCGTATACTTTCGGGGTATGCCGAAGTGAAGAAAGGTGAAATTGATGCTGTGGTTGGAATAGAAGCCAGAGGGTTTTTATTCGGACCAACTTTAGCTGGCTTATTAGATTGTTCATTTGTGCCAGTACGGAAGAAAGGAAAGTTACCTGGAAGTATCAGACAAAAAACTTATTCTTTAGAATATGGCACGGTAATTTTTTAAGTAGAATGCTGAAATTTCATGTAAATTTATCTAATATTTATATTTTGTGAAATCTCTACATTTTTATCTTGCAGGATACCATTGAAATCCAAGAACGCAGTTTAAAAGCTGGTCAAAGGGTATTAGTGGTGGATGACTGCGTAGCAACTGGAGGTATGAATCAAAAAATTCCCATTTTTATTGAATATGAAATATTGGCGTAGTGAAACTGATAAATGAATAAGTTTTCGAAACACCATACATATCAAATAAATTATTTGCATTGTTTCATTGTTACAAATTTATCGGATATTCAATCTTGAAACATATTTGTAAATCTATTAAATTATGAGTGAAGTACAATTAAATATTCTTATTTACAAGACAGCTCGTTTTCTCGTAAAAAAAAAACGCATCAGAACTTAATTTTAATTTTTTTATTTCATCAGTTTTAATTTACCAATTTTTTGATTATTTTTTTTTTTAATAAATATTTTTTTCTGATTCTAATATACTATCAGAACTAAATATTCAATGCAATTTGTTTCCTTAATGTAGGTTTTTATTAAAGTATCTGTATCTTAATTTTTTTTATTTTCAGGTACACTGAATGCAACCTGCCATCTGATAGAAGAAATCGGCGCTAAAGTAGTCGATTGCCTAGTTATTTATGAAATACCAGGGTTAAAAGGGTCAGAAAAAGTTTCGTTTCCTATAACAACGCTTTGCTCTTAGCGATCGTTTTTACATATTCATATCGATACCTATCATTCCTTTTTATTTTTGTGTACCATTTTTATTTAACTGAAGTATCAATTTTTTGAAGATCATATATATTCCAAATATCATTGTAAGTATGTGTATATCGATTCAAAAGTGAAGTTACTTAAATAAATAATTATATTTGTTATCGTTCGTAATTTTTAAAATAAAAATATAGCATATCTGAGTACTTTGAATTGTTTTATACCTGAGAAATACCATGTTCAAATTTAATTTTTATAAAAATTCAAGCCTTCTACCCTACTATACGAACTAATAGGTACGAAATGAGAAAAAATATGTCTATTTGCGTACGTATAGCACAAACATATGCTTATGAATGAGGCCTACGTGCATCATCTATACCTGCGTGGAGTGTACTCCTTCCTGGCATATCTTTTCATAATTTTGCTTCATTAATCATTATATGATAATGTAACCGAAATTTATACGGATTGAAATGAAACTAACGAGGAATGAGATTTATTTCTTGATTGTTCATATTTCTATTTTTTAACACTTCGGAAAATTTCGAATATCAGTAAGTAGGTCTTGGAGAATAGTGAAGATATTCATCATAATTTAATGAAATGAAAAATTCTCGGACATGAACACCTGTATTATTCGGAATGAAACATTCAAAATTAAGTTCAGTTGTAACGAAATATATGAAAATATTCCATTATTTTTAGTGATTTTATATTTCTCAAAAAAAAAAATTGAATGTCAATTTTATCAACGCATTTTCCGTTACTATAGCAACCAAAACGTCAGCTGATTTTGCCTCCCTCTTCGTGACAACACTGCTGCACTCTGTTGTCCACATATGACTGTGACGTTTCAAGTAATTCAGGTTAGATTGAATGAGTTACAAGGAATGATGTTATAGACGTTTTTTGTGTAAAGTTATTAGTAATGGCCGCCAATTCGAGTGGTGGTAGTGATTCCAAATCGAATTTGGATAATAAATGTGTCGATCGGTTGAAATTATTGTATCCCGCGGTGAACGAAAACGAAACTCCACTTCCGAGATCATGGAGTCCAAAGGACAAGTATAATTATATTGGTTTGTCACAGAACAATCTCAGAGTACATTATAAAGGTAACCATTTTTTCGAAATTTCCTTTAATATAAATTAATTTCACGTATTATAAGCGAAATAATCGGTAACATAATGCTCCTCTCTAATAACATGAAGTATTTCCATTTGTTAGGCATTTGTTAATTGAATTACGCACTTTCACAAAACTACTCAGTTTTGCTATTTCGAACAAAGAATGATCAGCTGTTCTTTTTTGCATTCAGTCACTGATCAGAATTTGTACGACAGTTCGTAAATTTGGGTTGTACTTGTTTTGAAAACATCGAAGATCTTTGTCCGCAACGAAGAAATCTTTCAATTTGGCAACATTTTCTAATTTGCATTTCATCACTGCAACTTGGATCTGTTGGTTTTAAAGTTTTTTTTGTTATTTGCTCTGTTTTATGAGCTATGCCATTCTACTTTTATGTGGTCAGTTGTTTTATTCACATCGATGGTGTATAATATTCATGTAATTCATTGTGGTCATTCGTCGTTTTATCGTTCAGTTTAGTCTTTCTTCATTCTTCTATTCATTCGAGTTAATATAAATTGCATTTTCTTTATAATTCATGAAACACTTCATTTCTTTTAAAAACTTTGATAAGAGATTATGTTATGCAGGTTTTACGATTGTAGTGTAGAAATTTAGTAGTGATAAATGAATTATGTAGTAGAATATTGTATTTTCTTTGGTGAATGAATAACCCTTTTTTACGAGTATACATACATGATTTGTGCTCGTCTTTGTTGATAGTGGATTAAGTGTAATTTCATTTGGTATCCGTGTATCTTATATTTAGGAAAATTGAATTTTTCAAAAAAAATAAATGTGATTTTCATTCTGTGAGAATTCCTGAGCTTATCATATTCTCTAAATTTGAATTATTCGATTAATGTAATCGAGCACATTTCTTGATATGTGCTTATTTAATGCGCATTATTATTCAGTGGCGTAGTCTTTTGTGTTGATTTTCTTTGTTTGTTCTGAGCATGTCTGGTGTAGTTTTCTCAAACATTTACTATTATTATAAATGTTACCATCATTTTTTTCTCAAATCAACCCCATTTGTATTTTGCACGATGGAATCTACATATTGTGAAAGAATCTGTTATGTCGAAGTAATCAATGAATGAAGTGTTGATGTTATGCGTAGGCCTCTATATTATTTTGTCGTGTTCTATACCTTAAACGAATTTTCATATTAAAATCATCATCGACTAGAGAAAAACCATTAAATATTCAAGAAAAAAAGTGAATAATCAATCTATTGTATATTGTTATTCTGTTTTGCAAGTACACTATTACGTTATTTACGCTTGAAATTTCCTGGTACTTTTTGATAATAGGTACTTTCTATAAGCAGTGTTACCATGTTGCCAAGTTTCGATGTTCTGACAAAATAAGGAAAAAAATAATAGACCAAGGTGAAAAATTGTACAAGATGGTTGTTTAACTTTGAAATGAGGGAAATTTTATTAAATTCTTAGTAAATTTAATCGAATTGTTGATTGTTTTATTACCGCATAATCATGGCTAAATGAAACTATTGATTTATGAAGTTCAATGTAATTCTGATCAGTGTATTATCATTTGTAAACTTGAAATTTTTTCAATTTATAAAAAATTTTTTATTTCTTTGTTTATTATGTTAATTGATAATACGTACCTGTACGATGCCAAGAATTAATATGGCGCAAAATTTTTCAACTCGTGTTTGTATTTCCTGGTTTTCAAGTTGAAAACTTGTATTAATTTTGGTTTCGAAGTTTTTTTTTTTTTTTTTTTTTTCACGTAAAATTATCATTACTAATGCTCGAATATTTTTGACCATGAAAAAGACATTCGTTGAATTGATGCTTTTGTTCGTATATCGTGTTATAGATAACTTTTTTTTTCACTAGCCTGAAATGTACGTTAGTTGTCAGCGTATTTTAAAAGTCGCCCAGAATATATTTTTCATTCGTTCGGATCGCAATTCACGTACTGCAGTTGTCCTGATTAACCGATAGAAAGCAAAAAATGAAAAAAATTACGATATTAGGAGACTTTTTTTTTCATAAACGTGATAACATTACTTTCGCATTAGCTTTCGTTTGAAAAAATGTCCTACATTTGTCACTTTACTTTCGTTGTAAACATTGTAATACATATTAGTATTACGTATTTTCATTAACGACGGTGTTGATTGCGCTGCGTGAAATTACGATTGTTCAGTGTATCGAAGGTTGTGTTCAAAACTTAGTCGAGAGTACTCTAACATCTCATTCACGATAAACGTGGGTTTCGTTCTAATCTCTTGAAATCAGTTCAACTTTTTGATGAATTTTTTGAATAATTGTATACGTACGATGGTGATAGTAACTTCTAGTATCTGGTATCTGGTACAGTAGTATTTTGAAAAATAATCATGATTGATAAAATGACTTCGTAGAGAGGTCGTGACCGATATCTTGGCGATAATATTTTAATTTTCACGTAAAGATAATATACAATATTGTAATTACGATGAAATATTATACGATTGGTACGCGTTCGGGAAGTATATTTTTTTCCTGCAATATTCACGTTATACTACATACATTTTACATTAGCCAATGAGCACCACGGATAACCCTTTTTGTAGCCTTGATGCGAAACGATAGCTTCTCTCCACACCTCTCGACCAGCACGTTTCCAGTTGGCTGCGAATCATCATTTTGTTACTTTATATCGCTTGGTCGCCGTGTATGTGTGTGTATTAACACGACGACTACGTGCTATTTCGAATGATGTACGCGAAAAGTAATTAAAAATATTACTTTGTGTACGAGGTGCGATTAACGATGATAACTGGCGCATATACTTACACAATTTACACGTATCCGACGCGTCAACTCCTCTGTGTAGATGTACCTAAACCCACGACTGCTATCAATTTAATATTGTAACGACGACGTCGATATTTTGCTTTGAGCTTGAGCTGTACATTGAGAAGTTCACTCAGACGATTAACAAGATTTTGCATGTTGTTAAGTTCGGTTTTGGTGTGTGTGTGTGTAAGCGGAACGCGGAAGGTGAAAGAGGAGCTTCGATTGGTTTATTTCCCCTTTTGGTTGACTTTTGAGGTGCTGCAAATAATGTAGGTCGTTTCTCAAAAGGTAAGATGATGTTTTTTTTTTAAATTTTTTGCGATTGTTTTCGATTAGTTTTTGGCTTATTATTGTGTGGAGCAGAAAATTTTGCATTATGTATTCTGGCTTTTGGTACAGGCCAATGTATCTAAATATATGGGCAGTATTGAACGCTGATGTTGGTGTTCTGCAATTGAAAAATTGAAAATGATTTATTATTTTTTATGAGCGGGGGGGGGGTTACAAAATTTTCCAACTGAATGCATGTAGGAGGGGAAAATTTATTAATTTAACTATATTAGTAAAAAATAGACAACTTGATATTTTAGTCCAAAAAATGCATACAGGTCATGAAGAAACAAAATATTACCCAAGTATAATGTTAGAAATTAAAAATAAATTGACTGAAGGATTTGTGGCAATCTTAATTTTTTGTGGTTTTACATTGACCTAATTCGTACGGTACTATAGTAACTTTGAGTGAATTGATGGAATTTTTGAGATAAAGTTGGAATTTTCCCAAAACCTTACATCAAAAGAAGGTTGTGGTATTGCTAAATAAAACTGGAAAAAAATGAACTTCGTGGATCGAATAACTTCTGAGTAAACCGGATACAAAGTAGGAATCCGGACTTATCCATGCCTAAATGTTATATTTTTTTCATCCCCCAGAAACATTTTTTTTTATTTCTAAAATTTTACTGTTAGATTTATGCATGCGTGTTTTTTTCTTCATAAACTGCATGCATTTTTTGGACCAAAATATCAACTTGCCTATTTTTTACTAAGGTAGGTGAATTAAGTGGGATACCACAATTTTTTTCGAATTTCATTTTATCAATTTTTTTTCATTTTTTCATCACTTGAAAATAAATTTTCCTTTACTGCAAGTATTCAGCTAGAAAATTTTGTATCCTTACCCCCCCCCCCCCTCTACAATTTTTTGATGTTTGTATGACAAGATTTTATTTTAAATCAGCGAACAAGTCAATATTACATCCTTTTTTCATTTCTAATCGATAACTTATCACTTCTGTATGAATTAAATAAATATTATAAAGTCGACTGATTAGATACCGCCTGTTCATCAGTTCCTTTTGTGATCGCGTCCGTGGTGTTTTTACTCTATTAAAATTTCTATTCTTTTAGTTGTTATTTTTATTTTTTTTTTTTTGAAAAAATGACAGATTAATTAAAAATTTTTTGTTTCCTTTTTTTTATACCTAGAAGAACCTAAATCTATGTATAAAACTACCTGAATAAAAAAAAAAGCTTTGTGTTAAGGGAAAATTTTCATTTTCGTATTTTTTTCAACGAGTTGGTATTAAAATGAATGAAAAAGAAACAAGCAAAACAAAGCGAAGGAAAAAAGTGGATGTTACGGATGGTTTTTTTTTCTATTCTCTTGAAAGAGAAAATGGAAGAAAATCTTCTTAATTTTAATAAAACTCGTTTCACCTAAGTAAAAATATCAAAGATGTTAATTACTGAACGAAAATAAGGTGAATATTTCATCGAAACGTCGTGACATTTTTTTGTTTGTCTTGTTTTTAATTGAATAATCCTCTTCAAACGTTCGCATCGACGAAAGTAGAAAATTCAGCATACGAAGTTGTATACTTGTGTACAATTTTTTCGTATATCTTCTGATGCTTTCTTTAATCTTTATTTTGTGAAAAAGGTATAATTTATGTTTCATCTCCCATTTATCATGTTGATACGGCGAGGAATTTCGTAAATTTATTGTGCACTAACGAAAAAAAAAAAAAAAAAAGGCCAGGGCTAGGTGAAGAATAAGGAAGAGGGAGTTGTCGTCTGGTGGTTGTAACTTGAGCGAAAAGGATAACACTGATGAGTAAAGGGGGTAGGACTTGTAAGGTACGAAGAAAATTAATTTTTTTTTTACATAATTTCTCAAATTGCCAAACAGCGTACGACATCGACATTGGGTCACATTTCAAGAGAAGCAGACTCGGATAAGGTTCTCTGAAGAAAGATTGCGATTAAAGAACGGGGGGTGGATATCGATTCTACGAGTAGAAACTGTTGTACCATTTTGTTGTTGGCTTTGTACACGATGGTGATGGTGTTGGTGTTGACGGTGGCGGTGCGGTGTGTTGTTCAAAACTGCGCAAAACTCGAGGGTTTTGTTTCTTTGTAGTGGTTTACTCGCTTTTTCTTTCTCATTTTTTTTTTTTTTTTTGCTCTCAGTCTCACTCTCATTATACGATTAACATCTTTTTCTTCGACGTCGTAGTAGTGGTAATAATGGTTGTATTTCTTTTTTTAATTTGTCGCTGTTGTCACTGTTGTTGTTGTTGTTGTTGTTGTTAGTTTACGAGAGCAGACTCTTCTGTCGTAAAATTGCGGATACACATATGAGCTCGAGAATAAGGACAGATATTGCCATGCTATAGATATAGTACTTGTATGTATTGTGACAAAATCACCCGAGGAAGATTGCGCTTGTTGATTACGCTACGTTTGCGTTATCAGATTTCGTCCAGGGAAAAATTCGATGTTAGTTTCTATGCATTTGCCACAAAACACTGAGCGAGTGTGAGTGAAGTGCCTGTAGACGTGCGAAATTGATTCGATCAAAAAATGAGGTCAATAGTAGATCATTACTTTTTTCCTAATTTTTTGACCCACTTTTAAAATGAAAAAAAAATTTTAATTTTGTTCATGAAAATCAATTTTGAGTATGACTTACTCAACACCATATTTTGGGCATTGTTACAAATGTGAAAATTTGGTGGTAGCTGTGTACTAAAACAAGGTATTAATTGAAGTCAAATAGTGAATCCAACTTCATTATCGGATTCGGGGGGTTCGATTTATGTGAAAACGACACCAACATCACTAACCTGGATATTGCTTCCAACTTGTAGGGGGGGGGGTGCTTGTTGGCCTCAAAACGGGTTCTCGAAAGTTCGGTGTGACTTTCTTACGATTTTATATCGACAGACATGCATAGTAAATATACAAAATTTCAAAACTCCCTCGTTACAAATTTTTGTCTGGTATTAGTATGAAAGTTGCGGATGTACTTTGAAATTGACTTGATGTTTCGAAAAAAATTTGAAAATCTGAGATCAAGGGCATTATTTTGATGAAACTCGTATAGTTGGAAAGGGCTGGTCAAAAAACCCTGAAATCCACGATTTCATCTGTTGAAATTGATTTTTCGAATTTTCGTAGATTTCTAAAAATCTTCCCTTTGACGAGTTATGTAAACGAATATTTGAAAATTTGTAAGAAAAAAAAATCAAAATACGCAGTTTGGCTGCTGGAATGTTGGCTGTAATCTCTGTCGATGGTGTTTTTTTAATGGATAAATTTTTAGATGTAGTTTTGACCTGGCACGTCAGAGTGGTGTTTTACCTCATTTTTTTCCATTGGGTATTTGGGTAATCGATGTTGAAACCTTAAAGAATTCCTGCAATGCAAAGAAAATTAGAATTAATGCTTGGAACCGATTGCATTATTGTTCATCACGTCATCAAGGAGAAAAATGATGAATTTCAATATTTTACATGTTTTTCTTCATTGCAAAGAAACTTTTAGGGTTTCTGCTCAAGCCAATGAGTGGAGGGGTACTGCTACTTATTTTGAAGATTTTTAGTGAGAAACTCATAATAACTTCTTCGAAAGTTATTCACAAAAACTGAAAAAATTTAAAATTTTCAACTATATTTTTTATACGTACATTGTCACAGTTTACAAACCACTTCATCCCCACTCTTAATTTTTTTTACCACAGTCGCTCACTTATATTCTTTGCATTGAGATGCAGATTTTCCTTCAACATCAGAAATTTTTTTCATATTTTCGTTCAAAAATGACTAATATTATTTCTCTTTAATTCATATTTTTTCCTTACTATAAATGCAGCCCTCGAGGTTACTACCCCAACCACTGAGTTGAAAATGCTCTCCCGTTTATTTAAAATTTTTTTAATGAAATGCTCATAATAGCTTTTATCCAAAAGTATTCTTGAAAAACTAAAAAAAGTTACAAATTTTTAGTCATGTTTTTTTTTTATTCATTTCGCCATATTTTGTGAGCCACTTCACCCCAGGGTTGGCATGTAGAATGTAAAATGTAGAATAAGATGTAGAATAAGTAAAGTAGAATAACCAAATGTAAAATGTAGAATATGTAGAATGTGTAGAATATG
>FIZR01015824.1:0-16513 GCA_900060175.1 Ferrisia virgata
ATATGTGATTCAAAAGTACTCCTCAATCTTCACAGCTGAACTTATTGCTATTTTATATTGTTTACTTACACTTTCAACTCTTGATTTTCAAAACAAACAATTTCTGATTCAAAGCGATTCCCTAAGTGCTTTGACAATCATTCAAAACAAATTCTCGACAAATCCTATAGTAAACCACATCCATCACCAACTCCATATTCTCAAATTCCTTCATCTCCAAAATTAAACTAAACAACCAAATCTAGCAATCGACACTAAGCGTACCAATCCTGGCAATTATACAGGCCCAGGTATAATAAAAAAGTAAAAAAAAAGTACCAATTTTGCAAACATCAACTCGAACGTTTAGGGTTTTACCAAAACACGGAAATTTTGGGCTTCTGTTTAATAAAGTGAATATAAAAAATTTAAATAATTCATGGTTGGGATCAACAATGCCGGTATTCTACTCTAAACTTAATGGGCTATCTAAAATACTATCGATATTTCTGATCGATCTCATCATTGTCTCTCACAAATCAACTCCAAAGACAAAATTATCAACTACTGGCAAGTTATCAATTACCTATTGACAAATTACCTTATGTCTTTAAAAATCACACTGCAGTTTTCTATTCGTTTATCGTATTGTTGCCAGATATAAATAACAACAAGGAAGTTTTGAAACCTAGATTTCATCAGAATGCAACCTGGTGGCGAGATCGTCAATGGCACATATGGTTGGTGGTAAACATACCCGGATGTGATATTAATCGAGGAGATACCATATTCGAATATAGTTTGGGTATGGAAAAAAATAAAGGTGAATGAAACGAGTACAGTAGGCAGACAAATAAAATAACAAAATCGTCAACTTCAATTTAAAATTTTGAATAATTTTTAATGATTTTAGTGGACATGCATATTTTAGTATTTCTCGTTTATCTGCAACCGAATCGGGCACGAATGAAATTCAATGTACCACCTCGCGACATGTAGTAGGACAAATGCATTAATATTATACCTGATATGTTTTATAAAGTATTATGGAAATATTTTCTCTATCATACTGATGAATTATTTTTTATTCTTCATTTTAGCGACGATCGTTCTGGATTCGAAGTAGAAAAATTTGCCAATCAAAGCAGTTTTGGGCCACCCGTTGCAGGAAATTTTTTGTATTTTGGATGATACAGAGACGATTAAATAATTACCTCTTTTACAGAGCTAATTTTCTAAGAAAATTCCATCAGCGTATTTTTTTCGTACCGGTTAATTCAATTTCGCAAATGATTTTGTAAATAATTTATAACGATTCATTTCAAGACAGAATTATTCACGAACGACACGTGTATCATTAATGAGCGAATAAATTGTTCATCAAACGAATAAGAAAGGGTAAGTTTTTCAATAAAAAAAAATTCAAAATTTTACATATTCTGAATGTGTAGAGACGCAAGGAGAACGAAAAATATGAAGAAATCTATCCCAAAAAACCACATTTTTGGAGCTGTGAGGAGGTGCATTGGGTCTGAAAAGTTAAAAACCCCAAAAGACACGTATGTGGCTCTTACTACTCCATTTTAAGGGAAGTTGG
Organism: Ferrisia virgata; assembly: GCA_900060175.1. Classification (NCBI taxonomy): domain Eukaryota; kingdom Metazoa; phylum Arthropoda; class Insecta; order Hemiptera; family Pseudococcidae; genus Ferrisia; species Ferrisia virgata. The sequence continues at coordinate 1,577 of FIZR01015824.1, forward strand.
GTGAAGAACAGTCCTTTTTCAAGATCAAAAATTGGAAACCGCTTCATCTCTCTCCTTCTAATGGCCCTTGAAGACTGATTTTCGGTTTTGTAATACAATTTTGAGTTGCCTATCGACAGGCACAAAAAGGAATAGTTTTCGCGATTTTAGTCCCTCAGCACCCCCCCCCCCTCGAATTTGGGCCCAACTGAATTTTGACTAGAGGTAAACATAACTTCAGGGTATCAAATCTGCCACCAAACTAAGCTTATCTCCTAAATTTGATAAATTTTGGTTAGTATCAAGCTCGGAAAATGATTTTTAGTTTCGGAAAAAAAGCATCGCACAAGATGCTTTTTCAGCCTAGAATTGACAAAAAGTAGAGCACAGCGATGATTTTTTCCTAATCAGCATTGTGGCTAGGAAGGGTTCAATGGGGCTAAAAATTTTAGACCCCCAAAAGGCACATCTTGGGCCCCTACTAAATGTGTATAATCAATTTCAACTTCCTAGCTCAATTTGGGGCGAAGTTATGCGAAGAATGAACTCAAAAAATAAGAAAAAAAAAACATTTTTTTGAGGTTGTGGAGGGGATGAAAAAGGGCTGAAAAGTCGAGACACCCCAAAAGGCGCGTCTAATACACCTATTAAATGTACGTAATCAATTTCAAATTCCTAGCTCAATTTGGAGGAGAGTTAGAATGAGAAAAAGAAGAAAAATCTATCAAAAAACCACTTTTTGGGGCTCTGGGGGGTGCGATGGAGCTAAAAAGTCGAATACATCTAAGGCTCTTATTAAATGTGCGCACCAAATTTCAACCTCCTAACTCACTTTGGTGGAGAGATAGGGGAGAAACAGCACTTTTTCAAGGTACAAAAGGGGGAAACCCCCATATCTCCCCTCATAATTGACTTAAGAGGTTGATTTTTGAATATGTTATACAACTTTTGATTTTCTATTAATTGGTTTAAAAAAGGGCAATTTTTACATTTTTGACCCCTTAGCACCTCCTACCCCAAATTGGGGCGTAACTGTATTTTGACCCAAGGTCATCCTCACTCATATATATCTAATCCACCGCCAAACTGAGCTGATTGGCCCAATTGGAACGATTTTGGTCCGTATCGGGCGAAGTAAAAGATTTTAATGTTCGGGAAAAACATAAAAATAAATATCTGACATGGCCAACAATTGCCTTAATGGTCTTCTAGGAGCCCAAAACGGATTTTTTTGATATCCCCCTCCCGCTCATCCGCCGTTGGTTAGTAGTCTGTAATAGCCTGATTTTCGGTCACAATATGACATAGAAAATCAGGCTAAAAACTGCGAAAAAACATATTTTAAATGAAATTTTACATTCCAAAAAATGCAAAAAAAAGACTGAAAAAACCTTCAAATAACGTTTATGTTACATCTTCAAAGCGTAAAATGATGAAATAAAATTCACTTAGATGTCAATGTACCCTACCTACAGGTTAGAATATGTGAAAAAATGGAAAAAATTCTTTAAAAAACAACAAATGTTGCTCTTTTAATAATAGAGATGGGCAAAATGTGTAAGTGACAAAATTTGTAGGAAAACTAGGCAAAATGTATAAATGATGAAATTTGCAGGAAAAATGTTTGTCTATAAAGCCCATTGCATGGATTTATGATTAAATCAAAATTCTGAAACTGCTCACTTGTTTAATTTTTAGATGCCTAAAAAGCGATACTTAGGTTGAAAATGCGGCAAGGGAGTGGGGTCAGACTATCATAGATAAACTCGCCTTGGTTCGCAACACACATTTATGCTAATACCATTCCTTAACTCGATGACGTCTATGGCAGGATAAGATGTTCACTCATATTAAATCATAGATGGCGTGGTACTTTTCATCAGCAACCTGTACATATAATTATAGGTTCTCATTGATAAGCCAATAAATTAAACAAACTTGCAAATACCCGAGAGAAATAGTCTCTCAACAACTTAAGTTCGTATAGCAGGAGAAAAATATCAAAATAAAACATAAATAATGTAAATCAACTCGAGTCATGCCAAGATTTCTATTATTAATCGTACTCTTCCCCTTTAATTGGGTAAGTAAATACCTATACTGAACCTAGTTACTCTGAAAGTTTTCCTCTGCTAAATGACAGCTCTCATCATTCTATCTGGCCCAGTTGAAGGCGCAACCACAAAGATACCAAAGCGAGGATGAATCGCCGGAAGTAAAACCTCGTAATGCCAGTCTCACATCATTTGAAAATCTGGCCGACGGTTACGTTAGAGCAAAAGGATGCAGAAACCCAGAATGGAAAACTATTTGCAAGGTTAACATTACTCATCAGTTCAATGCTCTGATTTTCTCTCAATGCATTTTTCATATCAGGTCGAATACCCAGGAGGTCACAAAATCACCGAAGAACGTAAATTGCAATTACAACACATACAAAAAGCTCCAAAAGTGACATGGCCTCATAGGACAACTACACTGTACGTTTTAGCATTCCTACGTTAGTATTTGTAGCTATATTATTTTTCCGACAAATCCTCTCTCGATTAATGTACCAGATACTTAACTCATACGATAATTTTACTTCACTTATTTAGACGTCTATAATGCTTTTGAAGTTGACAAAGCTTTCGACCAAAAAGTTCTATGGCTTGTGGGAAATATACCAGGAAATGATATCGGCAGTGGCGATGTTCTTATTGATTATAAACCTCCGAATGAACCTGAAGATAGAGATGGTATAAGAAGAAGGTCACATATCCTCATATATTAGCTCTTGGCTCAAGTTAAATAACTATTTCTCTCGTTCTGCTTCGTAGGACCAGATTCTTTCATGTTTATTGTTTATAAACAAAATTCATACAAATATTTCAAACAAACTTTCAAAGAAGAAAAGTAAGCATGGTTTTTTTCGCATTCTTCAAAAGAACTTCAGCTTGATGTTTTGTTAAATGCAGAGATCCTCGAAAAATTTTCCTCATCGAGACTTTCGCAGAACATTACGGTTTAGGATATCCAATCCATGGAAATTGTTTTCGTCTTAAATGGGATGAGTAAGTATTCGTAGGAGAATACGGTACACCTCTCCCCCCTCCCCTACCCGGTCAAAAATGACAACGGATAATGAATAAAATATTTTTAAAAACTTTACAGAAATTCGCCTCCGAGACCTCCATCATACGAAGAATACTCTGGAATGGCGAACGAATAGAGAAATTCGTGTTTTTATTTATATTCGCGTATTTAGAGTGTAAAATAAATTCATTCCTTTCTTTTTTTCATATTCATCGGAAAATTTTCATTCAATTTTGGTCCCCGTACTGCGAATTAGATATCAACATTGGATAAGATGGTACTTTATCCTTACCTCCTCGCACATTCAACTGGATATACCATGAACAAGACCGCCATAAACTAATGCCTCAACATGAAATTTGAACTAAAGAAAAGGAAAAGCATCGCAATACGTTGCTCTTTTAGCAAGATTTTCGTAAAATGTTGAAATTACTTGAATTGTTCCATTTTGAATAAGTGGTATGAGTAGAGCTTGATATTGAAGTGAATAGATGACCCCCCCCCCCACCCTCCAATCAAACCCATGAGTTACTTCTTAAACCACATTTTCAAACTAAGGACGATATGCAAATTATTTATTCATTGAATAAAAAAAGGAGCCCTATGGGATATTTTTTTCTTGAAAAGTTATAGGAGCATGAGTAGATATTGGAATGAATAGCAGAAACTATCAAAAGGCACATACAGAAATCCTATCATATCCACATGCCAAATTTCAGCCTCTTGCCACAATTCGGAGAGATGAAATGCGACTAGGAGTCTGATTTTTGCATATTTCATACGATTTTTAATTCTCTATCGAATGGTTCAATAACGAAGTATTTTTGTCGTATTAGCCTCTCAGCACCCCCTTGTCCAAATTTAGACATGACTGAATTTTGAGTCAAGGTTTTTCCCATTCAAAAATATGAAACCTGTTGCTAATCCAAGCCTACTGCCCAAATTTGACTGATTTTTGGTCACTGCTGAGCCGAGTAAATAATATTTGGTTTTAGTGAAAAAATAAATAAATAACCAGAATAAATAATGGTCTCAATGGTCTTCTAGGGTTTTAAAACGGATTTCATTGATATCCACCCTCTCCCACCATCCACCATGGGCCAATAGTTCGAAACAGCCCTGGGTTTCATTGACAATGTGACAGAAAATCAGGTTAAAATTGGGACCTCTACGAGCCAGCTCTATTTGGTGGGGAAATCACGAGCAAAACAAACTCAAAAATCATAAAAATCACCAAAAAACTATTTTTATCGGTGCTTTGAGGAGTTACAATGGAGCTAAAAATTCGAACCCATCAAGAAACATGCCTAGGACCTTTACCGAACCTAAATACCTAATTCCAACCTCCTAGCACAATTTGTAAGGAACACAGGCGTGAACTAAACCTCAAAAAAGAACTTATTCGGAACTGCGGGGAAGGGATTGGGGGGGTCAACGGGTTTTTAAAAAATCTCATCTCCAAAAGGCACATTATAGGACGACTACTGAACATTTATACAAATTTTCAACCCACTGGCCTAATTTATTGAGGAGATTTCAAGAAATTTGGCTTTTTTAACGTCCAAAAAGATGAACCCCCCCCCCCCATATTACCCCTGTTAATTGACGTAAGAGGCTGAATTTTGAACATGTTACACAACTTTGGATTACCTATCGACTGGCTTAAAAAGGAACAATTTTTGTGATTTTCAGCTCTCAGCATCCTCTCAGCCAAATTTGGAAATGATTGAATTTTGACCCAAGGGTCATCCTCACTCATATGTATCAAATTCGATGCCAATCTAGGCCAAAGTATTGACTGAATTTCAGCAATTTTTGCCAGTAAATAATTTTAGTCTTCGGTTGGAAAAAAATCAGACTGATAAAAAAAAATGAAAGTAAATAAATAACATGGCCAAGAATGGTCTAAATAGTCTTCTAGGACCTCAAAACGAATTTTGTTGACCCCCCTCCGCTACTCACTTGACCGCATCACTGCAGGTAGATAGACCATAGTAGCCTGATTTTTTCACAGACAATTTAACAGAGAAAATTGACTAAAAATTATTTTCACAAACGATAAAATCTATTTTATAAAAATATTTCTCTCTCAGGTTCGTATTATGATTCTTTATCTAGGTGTTTTAATTTTTTGAACGTAGTTTAGATTCTTCAAACTCTAATAAAAGTGAAACGTTTCGTTGAACTTGTCTTTTATTTCGTTATTTTTCAATTTTATAATCTTTCGCGTAGATTATAATATTTAATCTCTTCGACCGAAAGTCAAAGAAAAATACGATCACAGAACAGATACTACGCCATCAAGGTCATCAATGGTATTTCGACAACTTTACTATTTCCTTTATCAATATTTACACCCAACAATTTACAACCAGCTCATTTACGACTTTCGTATTTGAAATGGCACATACCAAAAGTTATCTCACAACATGTTTAATTTTTTTATGCATTTCAAATCATCGAGTAAGTACAATCTTGACGTTTAAAAGTCGTCGCCGAATCCCATACAGAATAAAAACAGAAATAATATCTTTAGTGAGCATATTTCAACCCTTTTCTCTGTACCTATTTTTCTACAGAGTTGGAGTCAAAGATCATCTAAATCAGACATACAACGTGTTATCGATGCTTTGGTGCCTTTAGATCTTCCAGGACCTCCTGAGGAGATACTCGAGGTAGGTACACATATTTCCTACATAGATCATTCGTATCACATCACATTCCCATACTGATCTGTCATCTAGGTACACTACCCAATGAATCTGAGTGCTGAATTAGGCAACACCATGTATTACGAATGGATCGTACCCAGACCCAATCTCACGTGGAGTTGCTTTCCGAATGAAAGTTATACTTTAATTATGAGTAGTACGTAACACTCACACAGTCTAACATTTATTATTTCACATAACTAGAAATTTCTTGCTAAAACTTTCATTAAACTGAAGTCAATTTCAGATCCGGATCATCATGATTTATCGTTCTCAAAATACCGATCTGATTTCGCTTGGTTTGTCATCAATATACCCGGATGTGATATTGATAACGGTACCATAATATTCGATTACGAAGTTACCAGGCCACATTATGGATTGGGTAAGATGGCAAATTCATCGGCTAATGGACAAACTTCCATCATATGTACTACGTGTTTTTTTTGTTTTTTTTTTTAGGAAGACATTATTACATTTATGCTATTTTCAAGCAACCTGTGAAAACTATACCAGAACCTCCACTCCGCGATACATATTCTGTGTACGTACCAAAATTGGAAAATCATTAAAACAACGATATTAATGAAATAAAATGTTGGAATTTTTTTTTTTTGTTGCAGCGAACGTGTCAGATGCGATTACGATATCAAACAATTCGCCTACAATAATAGTCTTGGAAATCCATTCGCAGTAAACTTCATCAAATTAAATGGAACACTCAAAGAGTAAGATATTCAAAGTACATTTAACCAACAATACTTGGATTATACCTAATAATTAATTCTACAACAAATACTTCTCCTATTCAGGCACTTGGATTCATCGCTTACATTACAATTTTACGAAGATGGAGGTAAATCGTACGAATCTCATGTACTAAACAGCAAGGAATTATTTTTTAGATAATCTAGCCAGTCACTCGCGTAGTTAATAATTACTTTTTATAATGCCAAATAAAATTTAATACCATCTTGATTCGTTAATTATCTCTTTGTTTGCATGATTTCGAATGGAATTTTCAAAATACTTGGTGTGAAAGTGATAAAACAACTGAGAAATATCTCGAAAACTAGAAGGGGTAAATGGAAGGCTTAAAATCGACGTACGATATAAACATCATTTAAGATAAACCGTATCAGTTACATCGATCGTTATTACATTCGAAATACATGCAATATTGGTTTACCGATCACGCTGTTAGACAATAATGACCAGCTTGTATTCATTTTGTTTTTTATTCGTTTGCATTCCATGTATTTATTCTTTGCCATCATCAGTGAGTTATATCTACACCGTGTCTTTGAACCTCTCTCTCGAGACTTAGGATGATCATGAATGACAACTACTTTTTCATTCTGCCATTTTAGAAAAGTCGACGAATGACGAAACCACCTAAACCATTCAACCTCAGTCAAACCCTCTACGAAGAATATGTTTACCCGGATATTATACCTTATATACCGCCAAATCTTTGCCACGTAAGAATTAACTCAAATTCTAGTGAAACCTTCACTTTAATCAAACATTTTTCAGCCAGATTTTTGTGACATATTAAAATCATGAGAATTGAATTTTTCCTAATTAGCATTGAGGATAAGAAGGATTGAATGGGGCTAAAAAGTCAAACCCCACAAAAGGCACATCTGGGGTCTTTACTTATTGTACGTACTCAATTTCAACTTCCTAGCCCAATTAAGAGGGGAGTTACGCGATAAACAAACATTAGAAATTAGAAAAAAAACGGCCAAAAAACCACATATTCAGTGCTGTAAGGGGCTGAAATGGGGCTGAAAAGTCGAGACCTCCAAAAGGCACATCTAGGGCCCCTATTGAATGTTTTTTTTTTCGGCGGGCCTCATTCAGTACTATCTTAGATTATACCACTAACCTTCTTCACCTGGTACCTAATGGTTTATTCAGCATGAGAGGCATATACTACCATTAAACTAATGATTATGAAATTGACCTGGGCTAAAAACCACTACCTGCCGTGGTAGTGGAAAACCATGGTCGATTTTACAAACTATGATTTAAAATAGTTTTTCTTCACAAGATTCTTGGTCGTTCATCTCTTCTTGGTCAAGGATTTACTGCAGGCCTCGTCAAGCCTTTTAAACCACCAATGTCGGAAGTGATGGCCTGTTTAAACAATGTGTGCTCTTTCTTCTTGCCATAGCTGACGAATTACTGGCCGCATGAATAGTTGGTGCTTTCTTGGGAGTACGTTAAGTATTCCATTAGGGCGTGCAGTAGCAAATCGAGGACAGTTCAAAATTACGTGATACGCAGTTTCTGGAAGTGTGCAGTTTTTGGCGTATGAATAAATAACGCCTGAAGCATCCACAATTGGAGATTGCTTGGTAGAGCCAGTAGTTGAGAGGTAAATCAGAATTCAGCCTCGTACATACATCAAGCATTAGTTCTCGAGTCCACCTGCTATATTTGCAGTTGAGCCATCGTTGTTGTAAGGCTTGAAGAGTGTAGAGGTGGAGAGTAGTCCCTATTGGTTCTTCAGCTGAGTGCTTCAACATCATGGGAGGTAGATGACCAATACAGGAAACTGAGCCATGTCGATGAAGATGCCAAAGTACACCAATTTCAGTAAGAAGGAGGTCGAATAGTATGTATCCAAATCCATAAATAATCATAGCTGCCATGTGACTCGTTATTCGACAGAGTCTGCCAGACTTAATGGACATTGTTCTTTCAAGACGACAAATGATTTTTTGGTTGCGTGTAGTGAAGAGCCGATGATAGAATAGGCTGCAACAGTAGCATAGCAGAGAACCAATTGTTCCCAGATATATTATTCGTCAAATCGTGTTTAAGTATCCAAATGTGTTGTGATAGATCGTTGTAAGTGCAGAAATATATTTCTGACATTTTCCAACAATGTATTTGATGTGAGTGTCCCAAGATAGGGACTCATCAAGAATCACTCCAAAGTATCTCAGTGTGGTGCTTCTGTTGATTTCAACACCATTGATGGTGAATATTGTTATTTCATCTTGGCGCGTTTATCCACAACAATAATATCAGTCTTTTGAATGTTAAGTTGCAGTTGTTTTTTATTCAAGAATGAGATTGTTGCTTCCATAGCTGTTTGTATGCGTGTCCCAAGTGGATCTGGACAATAAGCAGCAATGTATCATCTGCGTAGCATTGTGAGAAAACCCATGCCCATGTATTGTCTAAAACTGGAAGTATATCATCGAATACAATGTTCCACATGTCAGGACTAAGGACTAGTCTCTGTGGACAGCCACAAGAAAGCAATTTTTCTACGCCATTAAAGATGATTCTTCTCTCAGTGAAGTAACTCCGAATTAAACAAAGCAGGCAATGAGGTGTTTTTCTTTTGTGGGGTTGTTTCAAGATATCACACCATCTGGCATTATCAAAAACTCCTTTGATGTCAAGCGAAATGATTGCTACTAGTTTATAGCACTTCAAAAACCTGTGAATCTTGTTCACTGCTGCATTAACTGCTTCTTCACAACTGCGGTCACCGCAAAAGCCATATTGGCGATCATGTAGAAGAGAGTTTTCATTCATGTAAGTGTGTAGTTGAGTGGCTATAACTCACTCCAACACTTTACCAGCAGTTGGAAGCAGGGTGATTGGACGGTATCCTTCGGCACGAAGTGAATCACCGCTTTTCCAAATTTCCATGGTGTTGGAAAATGCCATATTTGCATGCAGCAGTTAAATAAGACCTCCAACATCGCCGGCTGGGTGCGGCGGAGGGTCTTGAGAGCCTTATAAGGAATTTCGTCAGTACCAGGAGCTTTTCGATTGTCCAATTGCGATTTCCGTTCTTGTAATGAATGGAGCAGGTCAAAAGATACCTGTTAACTCAATAGATTGTATTGCATTTGGGTCATTAACTACTGGAAATTTCACATCTAGGAGATAGTTTGCCTGATATGTTGGCGAGTCTAATATACGATTATCTTCAGCAATGGTTATGTATGATCCTGTCTGGGGGTTACGTTTTTTCATCATTACTGCATAAGCTCTACCCCGAGCTTTCTTTCGATTGATGAAATTTTGCCAAGATAGGGCTTTTTCATCCTGGATAGCTTGTTTGTAGATTTTTTGAATGGAGTTTCGTATAGTAATTAGAATAAGTCGTAACGGAAGATTTCTACTGAATCTACATACCAAATTTCAACCCCCCCCCCCACCTCAATTTGGAGGGGGATATATGGAAAGTACAAACTTGAAAAATGAGAAAACCCGCCTAAAAAACTACTTTCTTGAGCCTGTAAGGAAGTGTAATATGGCTAAAAAGTTGCAATCTTTAAATGACACATCCAGGACCACAGCCAGATGCACATATCAAATTTCGACCCATTATCACAATTTGGAGGAGAGATATTAGAGGAACGGTATTTTTTCAAAATCAAAAAGGAGAAACACCCTCCCCCCCCCCCATCTCCTCTTATAATTGACCTGAGAAGCTGTTTTTCAGATCCGTTACACAACTTTGGATTCTCTAACGATTAGATATAAAAGAACCAATTTTTGCCATTTTTGCATCTCAGCACAATCTTTCCCACTCAAAAATATCATATCCACCACCAATCTCAGCGTATTGGTCAAACATGAACGATTTCAGTCAGTATTGATTCAAGTAAATTATTTTAGTTTGTTGTGGGAAGGGGGGGAGACACACATAAAAAGCTGACATCGATATAAATCGTCTCAATGATCTGCTGAAACGCTCGAACAAATTTTTTGACACCCCATTCCCAATCATTCGCTATAGATCAATAGACCCTAAACAAGGCTTTCTTTGACAATGTGATATGACATGAAAAATCAAGCTAAAAATGGAAACAAAGGTGACATAATTTCACCCAAACCCAGTCATAATTTTTTGGCACTGTGTTGGACTTGTGCGGAACATATTGTACCTATTTGTGAATGTTACCAGTTCTCTATTTTAAAAAATTGTGTTCCTAATTAATGTGTACGTAACAATACCTATATCTAGTTTACATGTCTTTTGCATACCCTCCTCCTTTATAAATATTGTATGATCTATGTATTGTATACCTTCATTGTATAATCAATTAACACAACGTCCTATCCGTTTTTAAATACCAGTTGGGCATTACTTTCGTTTCTGTTCCTTGAGATTTGGTACGTTTTCGCAAAAAAAAATAAAAATAAATAATTTTACAACCGATCGTCTTAAAACCGTAAAATATATACAATAATATACTATGGTATGTGTACTTGTGTATCTACCTACTATATATTTTATTTTCCTCGTATTCTCGTATTTTTTCACAAAATTTATTCCCTCGACGAGTAAAAAGTTTGGAAAAAAATTGCTTTTATACGTTATTTTTTTACGATAAATATTTGTAGGAAAAAATTACTATACTGTGTTTTTCGTTTTGTTTTTGTATTATTTTTTCTTTAATGAGTATATAAACTAAGTACATGTATAGGTACCTAGCCTAGTACCTATATATAATCCTTTTCCATTTGCCGTTGTTTGTGTGTGTGTGTGTGTGTGTGTTTGGTAGGCTTATATTATTATACACAATTGTACGAATTGTTATACATGCGTGTAGAGTTTAGCGCGTTTATATGCAGTATAATTTTTATGTCCATCGACCATTATTTTATTATAATAATTATATTGTATAAATTTAATGTACGGGTAATAATGTATAAAACCTTATAATGTGATACACAGTCCGCACCAAGCGTTATAGCCTGAATCAAGACTACATAAACGATCGTTTTTGTTATTTTACGATACGACGACGGTTGCGATTAACGTAGTCTTCGGTGGTCTGTGTACAGATCTGGTGATACGGTCAATTTCATTAACGAAAAGCCATAAGTGATTAATAGTAAGTCTGAATACTTATGTACTTCTTATATACGTATATGTATACTTACATGAATTAAATTCTGAACATTATAAAATTAGCGTATAAATAATTCATACATCGCAATTGTGATACAATCAAAACGTATACAGGGTAGTGCGGAAAAAATGCAGAAAATTGAAACCTAATATTTTTCTCATCTAGTTAAGTCAAAAAACTAATATGTCTATTATATGTACTTCGGCTTCATTCCTTTCATTGCCGGATTATTCGCCGTTTCACAGGGCTCAAATTTCATGTAAAATCAACCATTTAAAAAGTATGCAATTAAGGTGAGACTTCGCATACTTTTTTCGCCAAAGCCAAAGTTTTTAAGAGAAATGAAATCACAAATGAAAAATAATTTTGCGTATTTCAAGAAATGATGGTGATTTGAAGTAATGGAACAATTGAATCCATTTGAAAAGGCGCTCAATCGGAATTTTTGCCATTTTTAAGAAATTTCAGCCATGTCGGTTCTGTTGAAAGTTTCTGCAGAATTTCTTGAAAACGACTGAACAGAATTCCATGAATTTCGGATATGTTGAAGAAAACAGCAATCCCTGACGCGTGTACGGAGCTCATTTTGGAATTTTTTAATTCAGATAAAAATTATTTGAGTTGAAAAAATTTGGAAAAAGTGTTCTCGTTTAGTATGGTAATATTGTCGTTAGGCGAAAAAAATTCAAAAAACAGCTCTGTACAGGTTTCGGGGGTACTGTTTTCTACAGCATATCCAAAATTGCAAAAACTTCTAACGGAACTGATTAGGTTGTAATTTATCAAAAACGTCAAAAATTCCGATCGAGCATTTTTTCAAATGGATTCAACTGTTTTATTATCTCAAATTAACATTATTCTTTATATTTTACTTAATTCTTTTTCATTATCAACTCTGAAACAAGAAAAAATGAAAAAATTCATTTGTCTAAAAAATACTACCTCAGAGATCGGGTATGCTACCTTTGAAACGCGAGTCTCACCTTAATAGAGATATCAATTACGTATACACACTGTTCCATTTTTGGAATTGTTGCATTTTTAGACTGATTTTTGTAAAATATAACAGGTGTGTGAATTGTTACGATTACATGTGTAGAACTTTGTGATGACTTTTCTTACTTAGTTGTAAGGTGTACAGAGAGGGCCAAACTTCGACCCCCATATCAAAATTAAGAGACAAAATATGAAAAATACAGATTGGAGAAATAACATAACCCACCACCCAAAGATTATTGTTTCGCGGCTGCAGTGGTACTGAAAAGTCATAGTCTACAGTAAACATCGCATCTACCACATCTACTAAATTTACGTACCTATCTAAGTTCAGTTTCCTAGCTGAAATGGGAAGGTAGCTAGGCGAGAAAGTGGCATAGTGCTGAGAAATACATGGAATAAACTCAAAACCTGGCAACGGTCATCTCGACAAACGAACCATCACTCGCTGTCCGGACATGGTGAGCCTGAAGAGTGGATTTTGCTTTCTGTGCTGTATTAAATAAGGTTGGTTACTGTATGTCAGACTACAATTGGGACATGGAAATGGTTTTAGTTGCGGTACTAAAAGTTCTGCTCTTCAATTCATTATCCAAGGTCTTCATACTGCAGATTGAGCTCCGAATAAATGCTCCCTTCCCCTTAGTGATTATCTAATAAAGAAATCACGAAATTTTAATATATATTCACTCCCAGTGGAGATATTGTGGCTCTCTATATCACTCCACAACCCACTACTTCAATTCATCTGGATAAAAAAAAACATACATTCAGAAAATTGATACAAAATATATAGGCCTGTACAAATGTTTCAAAAATTACTCAGTTCAAAAAGACAGAAAATCAATTAACAGGTAAGTTTTCAATAGATTCTGACAATATGGTAATTTTCTCTCAAATAATAAATGAAGTTTTATCTATTTTCTGGATGTGTGAGAAGCAGATTTATTTTTGTTCAGGAGCAGCCCGGGCGAATTGCAACGGTGCGGCCACAAATTTAACCTTAGTAGTAGGATTAAGAGAAAAAAATGATGCCCTAGCGAAGGGAGAACAAAAATTTTGAAATTTGACCACTATTTTTACTATTTTAATCACTAAATGTGAAAAATTTTGGTTTAAAGGGATGAAGAACATAGCTAAATATCTCTTTAGTGACACAGGGACCACCAAACTGTCCCAGTGGGTTTATCCAACTCTGTTTAGGAGTAGCCATCATTTGCAAAAAAGATGGCCCGGTAAAAGCTGTTTTTTTTTTTTTTACAACCAGAGGTGAACCGGTTAGCCAATAAAAATCTTCAAAATGATTTTTCTTTGGTAATAGTATGTAATTCTTATGGTATAAAACAATTAGATTGGTAACAATTGAACATAATCAAGAACCGTTTCAATAGCTAACAAAAAGTCATCAGACAATAACTAAGAACGTCAAATTTTCTGAAAGGCCCTAAAAATTGAAAAAAAAAATAACAAATAAAAAATATTGTGACTCGTGTATTTGTAACCTCAAGATTTCGATGCAAAAGTGAAAGTTTTTAAATGTGAAAAATGAGCCGAGGTTTTTAAAAAATCTGGTTATAACCTAAAGTCCGATTTTTGAAAAATACCTGGCTTTTTAACCAGTCAACCCAGCTCTACGAACACCACTATTATGTAGTACATATTATCTGTTTTTGGTAACAAACAAAGAGGTACCCAAAGTTTGTCATGATACCAGAGTAAGATTTTTTCCAAAAATATGGAATTCTTTCTGTACCGCGTCATTGTAGTATCATTGTGGTCATTATTATTTGAAACAAACAATCTCTGGTAGACTCGTAGACTCGTAGACATTTTGTCTATACCTCTTAGGGCTTTATCGAAGTAGCTGAATAACTTCAAAAAATTAGCATATTTGCTAAATAATAAAACGTCTGATGTTTTAAAGTGGTTTAGCACCTTCAATAATTAATATAGTCAAAATGTACGCTGATGTGTTTTTGCATCAAATCAGGAATACTTATACCACCCGGCATAGTTGAATTTTCCATTACTGGGTGTCCAAGTATAGTTGAACCCAGAGGCGGCGCGAACCGAAATGGGGGGGGGTCGGGCTCAAAATTGCCGAATAAAATTGAAAAATGACCGAATAAAAATTCAAAATACTAAATTTTTGATATAATTTCATGTGGGAATCTACTTACAATAAAAACATGTGAGATCGCATTATGAAAAAGGAAAAAAAAATTTTATAATAAATCAATTTAAATTTTAATAAAAACTTAAAACAGTTATTAATTTCTTAC
>FIZR01015827.1:0-13010 GCA_900060175.1 Ferrisia virgata
TTTCGTCAAAAATTTATTTTTTCACCTAAACTTACAGTTTTCTCGAAAACTTGTTTTTCAACCTAAGGGTCGGTTGCTCACGTCGTATCACACACACATATATACACCTATATGGATAAGGCTACCGATAGTAGGTATAGGTACCTATACCTACAATCCTACACCTAGTACGCAGTTTCGAAAAGTGTAAAGAAAAATGTAAAACGGCAATAGCTCGAATTTAATTGCGCGTAGTAGGTATTTCGTGTGTACAAATATCTAGGGTCGATTAACTTGACATCAGTCGTTATCATTCGAACGAATAATATAAATTTTTTCCCATATACGGTACGTATTCGAATAAAACTGGTAATTAACGAATAGGTAATTGCTGTTATTACGTACGACGTACTGTATAGTATACATTTGAATCTGGATGATGTATACCTACCTACCTACCTACCTACCTACCTACCTACCTACCTACCTATCTATCTATCTAGTACGTATTACGTTACGATACGTACCTACAATGACGATGACGATGACGATGACGATGACGATGCCGATGATGAAGACCGAAGACCCTCTTTTATACTGATTTAACGACTTTATTACTACTACTACTACGCTGCTAATGATCTTGATGGTTAATCGAACCAACACCAACAGCAACGTCTCGCTTCTAGCATCATCATCATCATCATCATCATCATCGCCGCATCGTGTGAATGCATTTCGTCGTCTTCTATGTATTTTTCAAACCGTCGTGATTTAGTTATTTTTATGTATATGTATATGTGTATGTATATGTACGTGCGCGAGTACATAGATAGATGCATACCTAACCTATCTTCTTACCTATAGGTACATCGAATTAATTTTTTTATAATATTTTTTTTTTTCACTCTTTCTCTCTTCCTCTCTCCGTCTATGTCTCTTTTTTATAACTGACATTATTATACCGTGACCGACCGCCTATGGTGTTCAGTGGTCACGTGGCTAAAATAGCCATTGACTGGCGGTGGAAATTCGTGGTATGCCCTTGAGAGAAGAATCGAAGGAGAAACTATTTGTCGGATTAAGATCTATTAAATTAGAAGAGTAATGTTTTACTAGCGAGAAGTTTTCAATACACATAAAACATAAATCTATTGTTCGGATTTTTCGTGCTGAAAGTTGTGAATTTTGGATTTACCTAGAAATAGGCACCACTACTGGGTATTACATCGGTGGTATTTTCGAAGGTACCATCGTCGTCAGCTGTATCGGCGCAGCGTCGATGCTGGTCGTTTTACACCGTTGTGTTGTATGTTTTGGAAATTGAAAATTTCAGCCAGATTTTCGTAAAACGTTACGGTATTATGTGAAATTTAAAAAAAAAAAAAACATCGCGAAATCAGTGGAATGGGTAGGAGGTGCAAGGGAGTAAACAAAGTCTACACCACCATAGGGGGGTGGGAGTGGAGGTGGACGAGATATGCGAGGAACAAACTCAAAAAATAAGAAAGAAAACTCGACTTAAAAACGAAATTTTTACAGCTATGAGGAGGGTGCAATGAGGCTAAAAAGTCGAGCTCCTCAAAACGCGTATCTGGCACCCTTACGACATCTACATACCAAGTTTGAACTTTCTAACTCAATTTGGAGGCGAAATAGGGAAAGAACAGCTCTTTTTCAGGGTCAACAAACAGAAGAACTCTCATTACTCCCCGTCCGAGTTGACGTGGAAGACTGATTTTTGGATAATTTGAATTTTCTATCGATTGGCTCAAAAATAAACAATTTTTGCGATTTCAAAGCCTCAGCACCCTCCTTCCCCAAAATTTTTAGCATTACTGAATTTTGACCCAAGGTCATCCCCCCCACTCCAGAATATTAAATCCGACGCCAATCAAGTCTATCCTCCAAATATGATTGATTTTGGTCGGTATCGAGCTGAGCAAATAATTTTTAGTTTCGAGAGAAATATATAGAACATGAAAAGTATGTATTCGACATGGCCAAAATTTGGTCGCAATGGTCTTCTAGGAACCCGAAACCGATTTTGTTGACACCCCCCGCCCGCCACCCCCTTCCTCCACCATTGTAAGCCGCAAGACCATAATAGCCGGATTTTTGAAGATTTAAATGTGTTTTAAAAAAATTTTGTATTCGAAGCTTTTTGATCGTACTCCTTTCCTCACTCTCTCCCGTAGAATTTTTCGAAAAATTAACGTAGGAACTGAATTCAGAATACAGAGAAACATTAATTTTGACACCCTACTCGAAATTTTGACCACCACCACCGCACCCCACTCCGCTTTGAATCTCGAGGTTTAAAAATTTTTCGAAAATAAATTCGGTGCCTCAAAAAAATCCCACCGACCTAGTTTCAGATTTTTAGCTACTTTGAAATTCCCCCTCCCCCGTCCCCTTTATGCATGCCAAAAGGTTTGAAATTTAGAATTTTTCATACCTACCTTGAATAGATAACGAGAAAAAAATTTTCCGTTCTTGAATTTTTCTGTAATTATATTTCATAGCATAGACCACGTGAGATTAAAAAAAAGCTTTCGACTTTTCACAATTTTTTTTTTTATTCTTAAGAGATATAAAATCAAGTATAAAAATGAAAAAAATCGTATATCTCGAATTGTTTAACGATAAGAAAACAAAAAATAATAAATTCATTTTTTTACCATCGTAAATAATGGAATTTCGTATTTCCACTTAGTCATCATAAGCAAAATTCAAAACAACCGTTTTTTCCCTTTTTAAAACATAATTTTGTAACTCTTTAAAAGCAAAAAAAACAAAAAAATATTTTTTTGATTTCACGTCGCCCAGTAAATTAAACCTATTAATATTCACCAAAAAAATTGGAAATTTTTTTTTGGCTTCAATGTAAACTTAAAAATTTTTACATTAATGTGAAGTGGGTCAAGGATCAAGTCAGAGACTCCCAATTTTTACTATGTTTATTTAACGTCGCAATCTTTTTTTCAATACCCACACCATCAACAACTTTCGAAAAAAGTCTAAAATCGACCCCCCTTTCCCTCTTCAGTTATAATCGTCTCGTAAATGCATTTTTCACGTGAAAATTTAGCAAAAAAAAAAGTTGTTATGAGTTTGAAATATTTTAAACTGTTCGTGTTTAACTATTTCGTTCAAGAGTGTTGATGAAATTTTTGTTCCCACTATGCTCGTACAAAGTTTGCGTGTCCTTTTGCTCATTTGTAATTGTTCTTCATTTCCTCGGTCTTCTATCTACTTTTTTGGTCTGTATACAGAGATATCTGTAGTAATACGAAATGAAACCCTGAAACAAGCTTATGTGAGGAATTATACGCGTTCGTTTTGAATCTCATAATTTTTCCACTTTTCGAAAGTCTATCGAGATAATTTTTTTACTCGTTAAAATTAATCTAAACTGAACGATGAGGGGTAAATTTCAACTGCCTTACAGCTTCAGATGTCCGTAGTCGGATTTTATATTTTATTAGGATTCGGTTCCAAACTAAATTCGTAAGAAGTTAAATTTTGTCTTTAGAACTTGGTACTGCGGAAGTTCCTTTTACCCAGAATTTTCATCTTCTGTATCTCAAACCTGATGTATTGTGTGAATAATTTATAAATTTACTCGTCTCAAACCTCCTAATCAGACGTATAAATAGAGAATTTCAGTACCATTCAATTTGATAAATTTTATTCGATCTTCTTTTATCATTCCATATTGTATAATTTATCAGCAGGAACATTAAACTAAACGCGTACGCTGTTTGGTAAAATGAAATTGTACCTAACGAAATCGAAATTTCGTGTACAGTCGCCGAAACAAATTAATCATTTGACGAAAAAATTTGTCGAGTTGACCATACTCGGAATAAAATTGTAACATGCTGAATGGAAGTACGAGTAGGTAGGTACCTCTTCGTATGAAAGAAAATGATTAAGAGAGCAGAACGGGTGAATATTTTCAACACGTTATTTTACTTAGATTGATTAAAAACGAAAAAAATATTCCAATTATTTGTACTCTTCGGGTTGCGCTAATATTATTATAGAGTAAAATCCGTTTAATTTGTTTTCTAAAAGGTTCGATCGATAGAGATAGAGAGCGATCCACAGGGAGGTCGAGACCCCCAAAAACTCGATTTTTTCGCCGAATCTCCTTAAATATCAGCTTTAACGTGACCAAAGTTATATAAGAATTTGAAATACACGCGGTTTCTCACAACTTTGATTTTATTAATTTTTCCGCGGACATAATACGAGGCGATGAGGGTGAGCCTTCAAAAATTTTTTTTCCAGGTCACAATATAAATTGCGTAAAATTTGACAAAATTTCACATTATCAATTGCACTAAGAGTAAATGGTAATTTTCCTCATCCATACTATCCCTTCGCCCCCTGTCCCCGCATACGCACTTAATTTTTTTTCAGTATTTTCTCTTAGGAAACAAGCGATGCAAGTTGAATTATCCTAAATGTACCATGTTTTCGTACAGATCGTATTCTTTCTTGAGTCCCTCCCCCCGCCTCCTTTCCTTCGCAAAATTACGAGTTTTGGTTAAAAATTTATACAAATTTAGGGTACAAACGTCAGTTGTGTTCTTGCATACTCTTTCCAATAGTCTATAATACCTGTGATCCCTTTAATTCAATTAGTGATAGTATCTTACCTACAATGTATTTTTGTTATCAAATGACCATGCCGACTTTACCCTGTAACATTTTCCCATTGAAATAGAGAATACTAAATTCACAAAGCTGAGTTTGTATTGGAAATCATGTAGGAAGTATGGTGAGGAATAATGTTTTCGTTCATAATTTAAGCAAGAAGAAACCCGAATAGAGGGGGGAAAATTCAAGGGTAGGAAGGCGGCGATGGCGTTATTCGGGTGAAAAAAATTATTACTCGCCATATTATTAACCAAAACAAGTATTTTTGCTGGGGTAAGAGGAGGGCCTCAAAAGAGAGGGAGTAAGACCTGCATGAAAGCTTGGTATTTCAGTAATTTTTAATTGTATAATTTAACTTACATTGCCTGGTTGCTTGAAAGAAATACTAAAAAAAAAAAAAAAAAAAACCGACATGTGTGTGGGGACGTGCAGGGGTTTAAACGAGGGTAGTATGGATGAGAAAAATTACCATTTACGCGGAGTACGATTCGTAACGTGAAATTTCGTCACATTTTATCGCAATTTATTTACCTATTATGACCTGAAAAACCACCCTTTTTTGACGGCTCACCCCGCCGCCCCTATCATAGCTACGAAAAAATTTATAGAAGCAAAGTTGTAGGAATCTGAGTCTGCTTCAAATTCTTATATAACTATTGTCACTTTTAAACTGGTATTTACGCGGATATAGCGAAAAAATGGATTTTTTGTGGGAGTTTTGACCTCCTTGTTGTGGATCGCGGGGTCTACCTCTATCGATGAGGACTTTAAGTATGTATACTTAGGACTAGGTAAGGTACAGTGCGTAGTATTGTATTATCATTTTTGGAACAGTTTCGCCATCCTTGATTTGTCCAGCCGCGAATTATCGTGTATACCTATCTATCTATAATAGGTAGATAGGTATGTAGATAGGATACCGACAGTCTATCGATATTGATTGTTAAAGAAGACGGAAATGTATAGCAGCGTTGGTTCGATGTGTCGACGTCGAGTGTTATTTTTTTATCTTCGCTTCGTGCTAACTGCGGTAGCCGGTAGTGCTGTCTGCTGTGGTAGTTTATACACAGATAGAATGTAAATTTAGAGCTTTCTGCGAGCTCAAGGTTTAGGAAATGATGGGGGTACGAGGTTACTTCCTTTTTATGATTAAATGTGTGTTTCGCGAAAGTTACGTTATTATAAACAAAGAATTATCAACCTTGAGGTTTTTCGTCGAATTTGTTCGTATTTTTAAAATTCGCATTCTTTCGACGTTCTTTTTTTCTGCGCCCTCCTCCCCCCTCTCTATTAACGCGTATATAATATAGGTACTGTGCATGCGGTAGTAACATTAACAGTTTGCAGCGTACCAATACAACCTACCCAAGTACCTATCTATTCACTCTTGGTACTTATATCTACCAGCGAATGTAGGTAGGTAGGTAGGTAGGTAGGTAGGTAGGTAACGTTCGTGATTCTTCATTTTCTTCTGCTTCTTCTTCTTCTTCTTCTACTCGTGTTCTGTTTTGTTTTCC
This sequence comes from Ferrisia virgata, assembly GCA_900060175.1. Classification (NCBI taxonomy): domain Eukaryota; kingdom Metazoa; phylum Arthropoda; class Insecta; order Hemiptera; family Pseudococcidae; genus Ferrisia; species Ferrisia virgata. The sequence continues at coordinate 6,165 of FIZR01015827.1, forward strand.
TATTTCTCTAAAACGTATACGTAGGCTACGTGTAATCATTCGTCTCGTCTCGTCTCGTTATATAGCTACGTATTTCGAATTTATTTTTAAGGACACGTTATAAATTGAATTTCATCCAAGGTAACATTTGTTTACGGTTTGTTAACCTTTGAAGGTTTTATGAAAAAATTTCGCTATAAATACGCGTACAACTCGATAGTACCACCATCGGAAAAGATTGCCAACAAGGAAGCAAAAAGGTTAGCACGGTTTATTCGCTGTTATTATGGAAAAAATTTACACGTATACACAAATGATGGGTTCTAATCGGCGATCCAAATTCTTGGTATGTTACTCGTTGGATTTTTTTTTTCTTTTAATGTCGAGCTGAGAAGACGATGCAAGGACGGGACACAATAAGTTACACATTTTCGCAAAAAGCAAAAAAAAAAAAAAGTGGGACAAACACACGTTGCTAATACATTGATACCATAATGTACTCGTAAGCCATATACATAGATATATACAATACAATACGTACATAGGTAATATTACATGCGTATTACGGACGAAGTGATATTCTGACGCCAAATGTGTAAATATAAAAAGCACTATTAATGGTGAATTGTGGTTGTGGTAATTGTACCGGCGTATTTACGAAGTTGGCAACGTTGTAAGTGTAAAATATGATGAATTAGGGTAGAGTAGATGTACGAGTACGTATGCCTATGTATTTTGTATGTGATGTGATGTGATGTGATGTGGTGTGTAATGTAGTATGTACGATGTACACATTACACACAGTGTATACTAAATTAAAGAAAGTCGAATATACCAGCTTCTTGTCGGAGGTTGTTTCATTATGTAAGGTTGCGTAAAACGGCGCCATCTTACGGTAATACTCGGCACGGAGAGAGAGTTACGTAGTTGAAAGACGCGATGGTGACGACGACGACGACGACGACGACGAAGACGACGAAGACGAAGACGGGACTGCGGTAGCGAGAGGGAAAAAGAGTTGATGTTACTTGGCCTTGAGAATAAACAACTGTGTCAAAGTCGAACGCAAAGATCAGTCTGTTGGGTACTTGGAAGAATGATCGGTGAGTCGAGTCGAGTCGAGTCGAGTCGGCAGTCGTAGTCGGTGAAAGAGTAAGTAAGATAAACGAATGGGAGGATTGTGTTGGTGTAAAAAAGAAAACCACTTCGACCCGGCCACCACATCCATCCATCCATCGTTCGGTCCATCCATCCATCCATCCATCCATCCAGTCAACGTCGTCGGAGGATGGAGTACGGAGGACGGAGGACGGAGGACGCTGGATGGACACGGATAGTGCGGGCGGTGTGTACTGGTAGCACAGTGAACGTTGCGTCGTTGTTGTTGTTGTTGTTGTTGTTGTTGTTGTGGCAGCAACGTTTGAAGCTGGCTGTGGTTGGTTCTGCTGGTAATAACTTTAGACAGAGATTCTCGGTCGATTCTCGATTATATGTATTTCGATGTATGCTGCACGTACATCGAAATACATACATGTACCTACTACATAACTTGTATTATGTATGTGCATGTGTACACGAGACTCCCCTCCCTCTTCGGTCTCGTTGGATACTTTTTCTTACCTTAGACCACTTTTTCATTGTACTGTACCGTAAAGTCATAAGTACTCGCTCTTTTTGCCGTTTGGAGGTCGTCGGCCGGTTTCATTACAGCATTTATAAATCTCCATCGTTTTCAGAATACATTTATACATAAATGTGTACGATAACTACGTGAATTCAGCGTAATTCAATTTTATTAAACACTTACGTAAAATTAAAGATGGTTTGAATTTAAAGATCAGCTCAGCGAGAGTGCCGGTTTCAGCGAATTTGAAAATTTTTAATGTTTATTGGCAGGCCTTTTTTTTTTTGGGTCGCTTGGAGAGGGTGGGGGGCACGCTAATACTCCGAAATTGTAAGTCGATAATTTTTTGTACTCCCTTCCCAACCCTTGCTACTGCATTTTGAGCAAAAAATAAAGTGAATCTAAAAATTTTTGTAAAGGTTACTAAAATTGATTTTTTTTTCAATTTTTATGGAAATTTTTCAATATTTTTGGAATTTCCTTTTGGGGGGCACTACAGGCCTTCGCGTGTCCCCACACAAAATATCTCTGTGCTTATTGATATCTGTATCCATTTACCTGGCGAAGAGCAATGTATTATTGTCGATTGTGGTCAAAGAGAATAGTGTCATCCGTATCATATATGAAAATACCTTTCGATATTTTCAATGTAAAAATAAAAAAAAAAAAAAAATACATATCGTCGTTTTCTTTGAAAATGGTTTCAGCGAGTCGTGAAAAGAGCAAAGATATCGAAGTAATTTAAAATTGAACTCCGCATTTCGACTGAAACAGCTTACCCGTTTCAAGCTCAGACACAAAGAGAAATATTTGAGAGTGAGCAGGTGACAGCTAACAATAGATTGTTGCCCCTCTCCCCAGCATTTTCGTAGGTTCAACATCAAGTTTGGAAACATTTTTCGCGTATAATTAAAATCCAATAACTTTTCTTTTTACTCGACTGTAGCCTCGGCCCCTGCTTCGGATTTACGAATACCAATCATCAAATGTCATTTTATAGGAAATTTCACCTGAGTATATCAAGAACGAGAAATTTTTTGCATGGCTGCCCGTTCGATTCACGTAGACGCGCCCCACCCCCTCCCTTCTGAGGTTAAAAATCGTAAATTTGTCAAATTTTGAACATCGGTGTCGAGTTATGGAGGTCTATAAACTGATGTTCGAGATTAATGAAAGTTTTGTAGCTTTTGTACCCAAATTAAACCCTAAAATGGGGTGTTGGAATTTCAAAATTTTCCAAAATGCACACAAATAGTATGGCATTAAAATTGTCAAGGTCCGAGCCAATTCACCAATGTGTATGGAAAATTCAGAATTTTGGACTTCTCCTTCAGAAGCACGAATTTCGCGATCACAAAAACAACCGTATTAGACTCATTAAATTTTTGGCTCGCTGAAACGTATGCCTGACTCGCATAGGCGTAAATTATTCGCCGCTTCAATAGAAATTTTCAAGTGTCACTTTTTTTCCTTTTTGTCATAATGTAAAAAAAAAATCAAAAACGAAAATGTTTGTTTTTCAATGCTCTACAATGTGTCTTTGAACTGATTTTTCGAATTTTTTTAGTATAACGAACTTATCCCTTGAGAAAGTTACAATTTTTTGAAGGGCAGTTTCACCCCATTCTCTCCTCCCCCACCACTCCCAACTTTGAGGAAAAAGGACGGTCCAACATTTTTCTCATTTCACATTACAGGAATGAACTGTAAAAAAAAAAAAAAACCGTCACTAAAAGTGTATTGAGCAGATTTTTGAGAATTATTTGTATCAGTAGAGATTTTCAAAAATTATTTTTTTCTGCCCGCTCTAGCTCCTTCTCATGACCTTCTGGCAAAAAAAAGTCAAAGAAGTAAAGATGTTTGTGTTTTAATGCTGTGCAACTTTTATTTCAATATTTTTTTTTTGTAAGTACGTTATTTGGGGAATAATTGCCAAATAAACAAATTTTTCATTCCATGCCTCTCCTAAAGCGGGGCAAAATGTGCATGGATTTTAGGAAGGTTCGGTAACATTGAAATAGATAATAGGCAAATTATTATTCAAATCAGAAATCAAATTTTTGCCACCTCGAAGACTTATCGCTCGAGGAACTGTTCATCTATTTAGCCCCCCCCCCCTCCTCTCGCCCGGATACTCCGCTTAGCTTCATAAACTCTGCTTTTACGCTACGGCCAATAATTGGGCAAATATAAGCCCAAAATCAGATTTTAGAGGTGAAAAATTACAAGGTAGAGGAACCCATACCACAGACCAAACCGAACCGGGTTCTTTGCATTCGTGTGAACTGTGAAGGGCATAAAAACAGACCCATGTACTGAAATTTAGCTAGGCTCACTCCGAAGTTGAATTCACGAATACTACTCAAATGTTATATGATTGGAAATTTAACGTTGATGAAGTTTCATAAATTCCATTTTTGTGCTACGACTGATATTTGACCCGGTGAGCATAGGCCAAAAACTAAAGATTTGTCGATGGTTTAAAACTCACAATTTACGAGAAACCACATCCCAGACCAAACTAGATTCTTTAGATTCGTGTTTGGGGTATAAAAATGTATCTGTATAAGTGTATACCAAGATTGAGCTTTCCATCTCGTTTTTCCTTGTAGATTACTTTTTTGATGCTGATTTTTTCGAATGAATCGTCTGTGAGAGTCAACTCCAAAAGAAGAATCGTTAGGGAAAATCATCTTTATCCATTTCACCTACGAATTCTCCAGTAAATCGAAGATTTCAATAGTGCAGTGCTACGCTATCTCTTTGTCACGAGATATACGACTCCAGACGAATAAATTTCCCTCCTTTTTTTTACCACAGAAAATTTGCGTAGAAAATTTTTTGAGACAAAATAATGAAGTGATTAGATTTCTTGACTGTTAATTACTGTAAAGGGTTGGTTTTTGTTTATGAAATACAGCTGTCGATTTCCTAAAAATTACCGGAGAATTTCTTTTCCAATTTTTTATCTTTACCTTGTACCATTTTCATCGCAAAATCTTGACCTGTTTGAATTTTTAACCTAGATTGTTGATACTTTATCGACCTAATTTTTCTATTTCTAAGAACGAAATGAGCATATGTAAAATTAAGTGTAACAGCCGAAGTTTCATTCAGAAAATCAGGCTAAAAATTGATACTTCCACCTTAAAAGCACATCTATTGGTTGTTGAATCGTTGTGATTGATGATTATAACAAAAGACTCCTGGTCCCTGAAATCCTTTTTTTTTTGTTGTTGTTGGTGTTCTGGAAAGGAATGGATCAGAAATCTAGTAGATCTGACATCCTGGGCTACATTTGGTCCACAGCAGTGGCATACCTTACCTTATGAAACCTTTTTTAGCATCAAATATTGGCCCTTTGAAAAATTAGTTTGTTCCTGTAGTGGTGTTTTATTGTTCGCGTGTTTACGTATTTTTTTTTTTTTTTTTATAAGAGCCCTTAAATTATCGCTAATAATGAGAAACTGCTAAAATTCTTTTCTTTTGTAAATTTTGCCATCAATACTTTATTTACCCTTTACTCCTTCCCCTTGAAAAAGATTTTAGGTCGAGAAAAAATGATAAAGTAGAAACAACGAAAAAACAACCAATCGAGAAATTTCGTGTGTTTCTATTAAAAAATTCATTACCAATTCCCAGTGCTGGTATGTATTGTCCTATAATCTCTCAAGATTTCGTCGTCTTTAGAAAATAGAATGTCAAATATTTTCTGGGTGTAACCGTATTGGTCATTACAGAACTTTCTATATGAAAACGTAATGCCTAAAAATAGTATGTAAGAATATATTGTACCTATCTACCTAAATAAGTAATTCTCAACTACTCGAATCGTTCGTTGTTTAAATTTTCGGCTCGTTTTCTTGGGTTTTTTTCGCGCATTATTTATTTATTTATTTTTTTAATATTTCTAACCCCGAATAAGGATATTATACGTGATTTAGATAATTGTATAGATATGAATTTATGTAATAATAAAATTACTTCTATTTTCTATTGTTACTTGTATTATGCTGTTGTAAAATTTCTTGCTTGATGGAAAAAAATTTCTATTGTTGGATTTGCAGGTCGATGATCAGATGAAGCTACTGCAACATTCGTGGTCAGATATGTTAGTGCTAGATCATATTCATCACAGAATGCACAATAATTTACCTGACGAAACAACCCTTCACAACGGCCAGAAATTTGATCTCTTATCCCTAGGTCTTCTGGGTGTACCCAGCTTGCAAGAGCGATTTTCGCAAGTCACGCGTACTTTACTAGAGTTGAAATTCGATATCAGCGATTATATTTGTCTCAAGTTCCTCCTTCTACTTAATCCTGGTAAGTAGTTCATTCATTTTTATATTATTATTTTTAATTTTAAAAATGTCAAATATTATTCGCAGTAATATTCAGTCGTTTGAAGACCAAGTACTGCTGCTGAAAATTTTCGTTCGCTAACGAGCATTTAATTATCAATAATTTTTCAAAATACAAAAATCAATGGTTCATTTTTTCATGTCCCATCGTAGAGTAAAATTGGCTCAATTATAGTTATTTATGTAAAATGTAAACCAAACTAAACCACACCAGTTCTCAAAAAAAAAAAATAAATAAAAAAAAAATACGCGTGTATCGTAGTGACGGAAAATTCCAACATATTATGTCACCCAATCCCAATCGGCCGAAAAAATTCCGATCTAAAATTCACGCCAGCTATAATCCGTCTACTTATTCGCGGTATTTTCCTAAATTTAAGTCGCGAGATTTACGAAACGTACGATTGCAAATTTTTGAATAAATATTTCTGTACATACGTTAGACCCGCTCATTCTCATGTACCACGTAACCGATGACTCATGAAAAAACCAGTTTATATGTTGATTTAGTACGTACGATGCGAACAGATTAAACGCGAATGATGCTTAAAATTAAAAATGTACGTACATAGTTGAGACTATAAGAGAGCGTTTTTTTTTTTTAAGCAGCGAAAAAATAGTACATTTTGTTTAAATTTAATGTTAATATAACATTGTACCCCGCACTCGATTAAGTGGTGTACATGTTTTGGAAAAATTTATATTATACTTACCAGGTGTGTGTGTTTTTTTTTTTCTTCTTTAACGAAATGTACATATTTCGATGAAGTTTCATCAATAATACCATCAATTTTGTTGGTATTTATTTTACGATCGTTTGTTGAAAGATGAAAAAAAAAAAAAAAAAAAAAAAAAAAAAAAAAAAAAAAAAAAAAAACA
>FIZR01015831.1:0-24304 GCA_900060175.1 Ferrisia virgata
GATTCCCGACCATTTTCATAATTTGAGAGGTGAGAAGTGATTTTCACTTTTATTTTTACTTTTCCCAGACGAATTTTTCCAAAAATACTATAATTACTTTCTATACTACTCCAGCCCAGTATTGGGCCAATGTCAGATGTCCTGGCAATATTTTCTACATGTGGATTGAACACATGACCATGTCAAACCATTTATTTTCATAGAAAAGTCTGAATTTTCAGTATATGGATTACTAAATTGAAAATAAGACACAATGCTGTTGTACACAACTCCATATTTCCTCTGTTACAGATGTTCTGCATCGTGGAACACAATATTTCTTTTTCCCTACTGGGAATTTTAAAAAGTCTTCTAAAATAGTCCATCAATTTCCTACTTCATTTTCAGGGGCTAGGACTTGCTACCGAAAAAACTGATTTACTTTGGTGGTGAACTTGATATCCATCACTCGCATAACTTGTTAGCATGTCTTGTTTATCTTGGGTGCAAGGGGGTTAAAACTTTTTATAACTCGAGTAAAATGGCAAAAAGAAAAAAAAAACAAACAAACATTTTCAGCCTGATTTTTGTGGAATGTTGAAATTACTCGAAATGTAGTACGTACGATAGTAGGAATTAGCAAGGATAACGGAATATTTAGCACACCTCGTAAATCTACAGCCCAAATATGACCCTCGCCCCTTCTCCAATACAATTTAAAGGGAAGATCGGGCAGCCCAAAATTCTACTACCTTGGGCCAGATAACAGGTGCAAGGGAGTAGAAACGTCGAAACCCGAAAGAGGCAGATTTACAAGAGGCCTCCTAAATCCATACGGCAAATTCCAACAATCTTACGTTAGAAAGATTGAAGCCCCCCCCCCCTCAAAGCGCGCAATTAGGATCACATACAAAATTTCAACCGCTTGGAGGAGACACGCGGGGGAGGCAAACTCGAAAAACTACAAAAAATCACCAAACACCATTTTTTGACATGGATATGTACTAAGGCTAGACGTACCCCTTTAGGCTAAGAAAAATTGGAAATCGTATGCAAGTTTTAAACCCAAAAACCTTGGAAACTTTCCTTTTCCTGCAGGAAAAACATGCAATAAAACTACATATAATATTTTTCCAAAAAGGCTAACGCAAATGTACTGATCTTCGCGTAACATTAATTACGAATCAACATTTCGGTAGATACCTACCATTAATTAATATACGCGCAATTCGAAAGATTCATGCAACAGATTACACCATTCGTGTAGCACCGCTTTCGAAAAAGATGACCTACGCTAACGTACGAGTATTTTTTTTTCATGAATGGGGAAACCCGCTGCAAGCAAAAGATTCGTGTAACTGATTAAACAAAAACATAATTCGCTCCGAACATCATCCAATGCATAAGAATCGAACGCATGAATGGTGCTTTAGCTTTTCTTAACTGCATATATATATATTTGTACATTGTAAAATATACACATAAATACGTGATGGTTTTGGTTTTTGTTTTGTTTTGTTTTTTTTTTTTTTCGTTTATCTGACCATAATAAAATTCACGCTTCGACATAAGTACGCCATTAATGGTCGCAACCACCTAGGGGGTACACCTTTACGAGCACGAAAGCAGTTTAAATTAATAATTACACGCACACACACACACGCCTGATCTTTGATCATTCGAGTTTCGTACCCACCTCTGAATACATTTCGTATACGTACGATTTTCGCCGATACACAGCAGATAACTGCGGTGTATATTTGGGCCGGCAGCCCGCTCCGCTAGAGATTTAAATCTATTAGATACACCTGTTTGTATTTGTGGAAAATTACGACGTCTTCATCTAACAATGATAATTAAATCTATGTTTAACACGAACGAGCCACTAAGGCATCAATCTGTATGGTACTTCCTCGTGTGTGTAAGCACCTTTCTTACACTCTTACAGCTTATACTCATTATAATAGGTAGGAACATCTTAATGCGTTGATTTTTAAACGTGATTTCAGAGAAATTTTGAAGTATGGTACAAGAACAGGTAGACGTTATTTTTTAGGCGAATAGCAGAAACTCCCAAGACACGTTTAGAATCCTTACCAAATCTACACGTTGAATTTAAAACACCTAACTTAATTTGGACGAGAGATGCATGCAATAATGACTTTTTTCAAGGACAAAAAAAAAAGCATCTCTCTGTTTTTCAAACACATTACAGTCATGAGAATTGAAAAAAAGCATTGCTTTTTTCCAAATCAGCATTGAGGTTAAGAAGGGTTCAATGGAGCTAAAAAGTCAAGACTCTCAAAAGTCACATCCACGACCCCTACTAAATTTATGAACCTAATTTCAACTTCCTAGCTCAATGGGGTAGTGGGAGGGAGTTACGCGAGGAACAAACTCAAAAAATAAAAAAAAAGACCAAAAATCACATATTTGGAGCTGCGAAGGGGTAAATTGGGCTGAAAAATCGAGACCCTCAAAAGGCACTTCTACGACTCCCACTACAGGCACATACCTAATTTAATGTTCCTAGCTGAATTTAGAGGGGAGTTATGCGAAGAACAAACTCAAAACATAAGAAACAGGAGAAAAACCAATAAAAAAACAATTTTTTGGAACTGTGAGGGAATGCAATGGTGCTAAAAAGTCGGAACCCCCAAAAGGCACATCTAGGGCCTCTTCTAAATGTACATACAAAATTTCAATTTCCTAGCTCAATTTGATGAGGAGATAGGGGAGGAATCGTATTTTTTCAAGGTCAAAAAAAGGAAAACCTCCACCACTCCCCTCCTAATTGACTTGGAAGAGGTCAATTTTTTGATATGTTATAAAATTTTTGAATTCCTATCAGTTAGCTTAAATGGAGAAATTTTTGCGTTTTTGACCCTTCAGCACCCTCTTTTACAATTTAGGGCATAACTAAATTTTGACCCAAGTTCATCCTCACTCATATGTATCTGATCCGCAGCCAAACTAAGCCGAATGACCGAATTAGAGCGATTTTGGTTTAAAATCATAAAATCAACCCGAGTAAAGGTTAACTAATTTTTCTCGACATTTCAGTAGAAAACTTGAAATCAACGCAGGGTTGAGGTCAACTCTTCACGGGTCAACCGAAGACCACATTTCAACTTAAAATCATAAAATCAATGTAAAGCCAAGCTCAACTGTAGGCGGGTCAACTTTCTTCAATTTTCCTCAACATTGAACTTAAAATCATAAAATCAATGCTTCAAAAAATCAGTCCACTAATATCTTTCCAGGCTATAAAAATCTGTCTACTTATGTCAGTTCAATGATGACGTCACACTGTTGGCAGTCCACCAATAACATCTCTAATCTTCCTCAACATTTCAACTTAAAATCATAAAATCAATCTTTCATAAAATAAGTCCACTGATGTCATTCCAGGCCATAAAAATCTGTCCACCGATATCAGTCCAATGGTGACGTCACACTTTAGACGGTCTTCTGATGTCATCTAATGAATGCGTTATTAAACATTTTTCGATATTAACATCTGACACAGCTAAACATCGTCTTAATGGTTTTCTAGGACCCCAAAACGGATTTTGTTGATATTCCCTCCGCATCCGCCGTCGGTCGACAGACTGTAATAGCCTGATTTCCATTGGCAACATGACAGAAAATCTGGCTACAAAGCGAAAAATACCAATATCCCTCTTTTTAATTCAGGCAAAAGGCTAATTTTCAGAAATTTTATGCAACTTTCGATTCATTATAGATTTTTTCAAAAACAATTATTTTCTATTTCAGCCCCTCAGCACTCATTCTCTGAAATTTTTGCAGCGTTGAATTTCAATCCAAAATCATCTCCCTACATAAATAAGGAATATGTCGCCCTTATGTTCTTACTAGCCAAAATTAACCGATTTCGGTCGGTATTGGACCAAGCATCTGATTTTTGTTAACATGACCAAAAACGGTCTCAATGTTCTTCTATGTAAGACCCGAAAACAGATTTAGTTGACAACTCCATCCGGCATCCACCGTAAATCGATAGAGCGTAATGGCCTGATTTTCTTTCACAATATTTGACATAGAGGCTAAAAATAGCTACACAAAGGTATAAATATAGAAGTTGAAGTGAAAAGAAAAGTAATACAAATATCCTCTCGAAGCGTACGTATTATTCGCCGAATGCTATAGTTAGATGTACGCATCCTTCAGATGGAAATATTTCGTACAAATTCGGTAATAAACACGCGTTGTTGGAAGGAGTAAATATTTGAAACAGAAATTTTGTGAAAATATCTCATACCATGATATTCTTTTATCGAATAAGTTTCGAATATTTTCGAAAATAAAACTCAAGTCTTTTATTCGATATGTATTCTCGGACCTTTTGTGATTTTTCGTTTCGTTTTTACGCCCTATTCAAGGACATTAAAGCTCGCACAGATCAGTATGCCTGCGACAACGAGTACCTAGTCGAATTTTTAATAATAATTGTACGTTTACGCGAGTCGATGAATAGGTAATTGAAATGACCTCGTTGGCCGTACGTAGTCTTTTAATTACCTATTATTTTTCTCCGCGTATCAGACGGAGTACGTTGTACGTTTAATACATTGTAATTCTCCGTATTAGTTTCATCTTCGTTTCGCTCTTCGTCCGGACTAGTACGTTCGTTAATGTAATGAACATCATCGTGTCGAGATGGTCTCAGGTCCACGTCTAATAATATTCTCGTCATATATCAAATTGAAAAATATAAAGAGTATGTGGTACAAAACTGACATTCATTATGGTGCTTTTTTTTCAACACCAAAATTGAAATCAAAATATTTTCATACACTTGTAGAATTTTTTTCAGCTCACAGTTTTGACTTAATTTCGCTCGAGTGAAATCAAAACGAAAATTTAGAATTCAATTTTAGCCGAAAGAAGTAACAGGTCAGTAAAAATGGGACGATGGAGTGGGGGGGGGGCAGGAACAAACTGGTCTACCACTTCAGATATAAGCTAGTCAGGGTTGATTTTTCATTCAAACAACAGGACCTACTGCTCCGCTCCAACCTTCAATTTTTCTGAGGGAAAAGTGAATTATAATAAGGGCGACCCAAGGAAACTAGTGTAACTAAGCAACAGGTAGGCCTAATTTAAGGCTTCGGAATGTACCCTTCGCCGAAATTCAGACAGACTGTACATTCTAGATGGTGATGCTAGGACAATACACCAGCCCCTGATCAGGGCCCCTTGTAATATTTTAGTATAAATGGGTCAATTAACATAAAAATCACAACATTTTGTTCCCCGAAAACGGCACCAACGGTATACTGATAGTGACATTACAGAGTGTAGAATAAAAAAGAAACATGGTACTACCCAGAAGGGAAAAACATATCCTGAAATTTGGAAAATTTTCACAAAATTTCCAGTCAGTTGGAATATCTCTACAGAGAAGGTAGACATACATTGTACGTTCAATGGATGAGTCGTATAGTGACCGGAAAAATCGCAGGGAAATTTCACGTAATGAAAAACCACTATGACGGAATCTTTTACTCATCGCATATTTTACAGAAAATATAATCGGATACCAACTAAAAAAAATCATCGCTTCGGGATGCCTTTTCTGTCTAATTTTCGTAACGCATTACAATCATGAGAATTGAAAAAAAATATCTTCCCTAATCAGCATTGCGAATAAGAAGGATTCAATGGGGCTAAAAAGTCGAGACCCCCAAAAAGCACATCTAGGGCCTCTACTAAACGTACATACCTAATTTCAAGTTCCTAGCTCAATTAGGAGGGGAGTTATGCGAGGAACAAATTCAAAAAAATAAGAAAAAACGACCAAAAACTACATATTTGGGACTGTGAGGGGATGAAAAGGGACTGAAAAGTCGAGACCCTCAAAAGGCACATCTAGAGCCCCTACTTAATATATATACCTAATTTCAACTTCTTGGCTCAATTTGGAGAGGAGTTGTGCGAGGAACGAACTCAAAAAATAAGAAAAATGAGGAAACCTATTGAAAAACCACTTTGGGGCTGTGTGGGGGTGCAATGGAGCTAAAAAGTCGGAACCTCCACAGGACACATCTATGTCCTCAATTAATATACATACCAAATTTCAATTTGTTAACTCAGTTTTGTGGGGAGATAGGGGAGGAACAACCATTTTTAAAAATCAAAAGGGGAAACCCCATATCTTACTTCCTAATTGATTCAGAAGGTTGATTTTTAGATACGCTGAACAACTTTTGACTCTCTATAAATTGGCTTCAAACGAAGTAATTTCTTTGTTTTTGACCCCTCAGTACCCCTCCTCCAAATTTGGGGCATAACTGAATTTTGATCCAAGTTCATCCCCATTCAGATATATCAAATCCGCCGCCAAACTGAGCCGATTGACCGGATCGGAGCGATTTCGGTCGGTATCGAGCTGAGTAAATGATTTTAGTATGAATAAATAAAATAAAAATAAATATCTGACATGGCTAAAAATCGCCTTAATGGTCTCCTAGGACTTCAAAACGGATTTCATTGATGCCCCTCCCCCCTTTCATCCACTGTTGGTCGATAGACTCTAATAGCCTGGTTTTTATTGACCGTAATTATGACATAAAAATTCAGGCTAAAAAGTATACTGCATCATGTTCAGTGACGTAATTACCGCGGCACATCACATTTTTAGAATGATAAGTCTGGCCCTGATTTCGTTTCCTTCCTATTTCACCACATTTATTCGACAATACGATAGAAACGCTTATCAGTGGCATAAACAAGGTTAACTTTTGCACTAAAAATAACACGAAAATTCTGGTACATACTTCCACAAAAGTCGTCGAAATCGTAAGCTCGTTTTAACGTTGAAATCATCGTGTAAAATAATTGGTAAAATTATAAAAAGCTCGAGTACTTTTTTACGAATTACGTGTCCAATTTCAGCTTCTTGGAAAGAAAAAGGGTACAGGAGGATTTAACAGATTTTTCCGATACACCAAAAATATTGAAAAACTATATTTTACCATCTGCTTGTTTTCATTTAAGAATCTAATCAAGTACACAGTAGAGCTTTGGGTTGGCACCGGTCGAACGTTCAAGTTTTAACTTGGAGCAATATGCATCAGTACATTAATCGGTTGTCTGTATTCATTTTCACCACGAACCCAGGTTTTCGACATGAAGATTTTGATTCGCATCCGCAATTACTTTAGCTAGTCCGTGCGACTTGATATCGTCAAATTTTCATAAAATTATCAGAGAAGCGAAAAATATTAAAGAGTCACTGTTTTCACGTGCCTTCAGCACACAATTGAAACTTGTACGGCACGCCAATTATTAAAGTCTTCTTCATCGTCGTCCAATTAAAAGCCACTTCTTATGCTTTTGATACCGAATAACATTTTGGCAATGATGAATGGTTTCAGTAATGGTTATGTACAATGAGCAATTACATTCAATTAGCCGGTTTTGTCTGTTACTACACATGTACCTATAATCATACAGATACATATACACACACGGACGAGTAGGTACGTATAATCGTATATGTGTGCCCTGTGTACCAGTAATAGTGATATTTATCCTTTATCTGTTTTTTCGGCGTGTCCCTTAACTACGTTTTTCTTATTTTATCGTATGCTCGTGTTCGTAGTAATACAGAACGTACTGTATCCGTGAATGTTGCAAACGTTTGGACGATTCATCGTCATCGACTCATTAATTCTGTAATATGTTGTGCGATAGTACGTCGACATACCATCATTACTCACTTACGTGTACATTTTCTCAACGTGTATCGTATTACTATAGAAAGGTAGCTGGCTATGATACAAACCTAGCGAGTGCCGAGTACATCTTCACAGCGTCTTTACTAATGGTAACAATCATACGTAGCAGATGATACACCATGCAGCAAGTCGTGTGCACATTGTTCACTGCACAATGCACACAGACTAGGTAGACTTACTAGTTACAAAGTATATAGTACATACAATTCACGAAGGAAGACCGCAGTTCCAACAAGCCGAATACATGTTAGATATATACAAGCACAGAACGGGCATAAAACACGAATAGTGGAAGCACGTGCTTCTATCCGATAACATGTTAGTCAAGATGTTTCCCCTTCAGCGCATAATAATACGTTATTGTTTAATTCCATTCCTTCGCGTACCGGTTTCCTTTACCAGCAACTTATTGACTGATGTGTGGTCCAATGTACACAATTACCCATATTTATATGTACTTGATAGATACGGTGTAATGGGTGCGCTTTATTAATTGTTTAATCTTTCTACGAACTGACGAAACTTGACGCACGGATATTCTCCACAATTTAAAGTTTTTATATTTTAAAAAGATTTTTGTAAAACAACTCGAATTATTATAACCAATGGATTTTCCGATAAACAAGAGATAGGAGAATAAGACACAATACATTACAAAATGTATTTCATGGTAAAAGATGTTCTTCTCGACCATTATTAGCCCGATTCTCTATGTCATGTTGTCGATGAAAACCAGGCTATTACAGTTTATCGACCAACGACGGATCGGAGGGGGGGATATCAACAAGATCCGTTTTGAGGTCCTGGAAGACCATTAAGACGATTTTTAGCCACGTCAAATTTTCATATTTATTATTATTATTTTTTTCTCCAAATATTAAAATCATTTACTCCGCTCGATACCGACCAAAACCGCTCCGATTCTATCAATCCGCTCAGTTTGGCGGCAAATTAGATATGTACGAGTGGGGATGAACTTGGTTCAAAATTCAGTTATGCACTTATCTATGGAAGGGGGTGCTGAGGGGTAAAAAACGCAAAAATTGTCCCATTTCAAGTCAATTGACAGAGAATCAAAAGTTGTACAACATATCCAAAAATCATCCTCCTAAGTAAATTGGGAGGGGAGAAATAAGGATTTTCTCCCTTTTGACCTTGAAAAAGGGCTGTACCTCCCCTATCTCTCCACCAAATTGAGCTAGAAGTTGAAATTTGGTATGCACATTTAGTTGCAGCCCTAAATGTGCCTTTTTGGGGTTCCAACTTTTTACCACCATTGCATGGCAGTGGACTTATTTTATGAAAGATTGATTTTATAATAAATTTTAGGTTGAAATGTTGAGAAAAATTAGAGATGTGACATCGGTGGACTTATTAACATTGAAGGATGTTTAATAACGCAATCTGGAAAACTAGTCAACAATTGACCGTGTTCAGTTGACCACCATCATGAGATGACATTAGCGGACCGTCAACAGTGTGACGTCATCATTGGACTGACATCGGTGGACAGATTTTTATGGCCTGGAATGACATCAGTGGACTTATTTTTTGAAAGATTGATTTTATGATTTCAGGTTGAAATGTTGAAGAAAACTAGGAATGTTATTAGACCATGAATAGTGCGATGTCATTACTGGACAGATTTTATGACCTGGGAAGACATCAAAGGACATATATCATGAAAGATTGATTTTATGATTTTCTGTTGAAATGTTGAGGATCAGTGGACCTTAACCTTAAATCGATTTTAGAATTTTGAGTTTAAATTTTGTCATCCGTTGAACTGCTAACAGTTGAGCTTGATCCTGAACTGATTTTAAGATTTCAAACTGAAATACTGAGAAGAATTAGTTGACCTTTACTCGGGTTGATTTTATGATTTGAAGTTCAAATGTAAATAAAAAAAAAGATGAAGAAAATTATACTAATTACATTTAAAATATCAAAACTTACGTTCAGAGTTCTAAGTATCTCATTTTTTGAGTTTGTTCTTCACATAACTCCCCTCTAAATTAAGCTAAGAAGTTAAAATTAGGTTGTCCCGTCTTTAGAAACCCTTGATGTGTCTATTGAGGGCTTCGTCTTTTTAGTCCCATTGAACCCTTCATACCCGCAATATTGATTAGGAAAAAAACATAGCGGAGCGATGCTTTTTTTCAATTCTCATGATTGTGGAATAAGCCAGGTTCATGCCAGGAAGACGCACAAAGGAACGAATAATGAATGTCCGGCACATCATCGAAAAGTGCTGGGAGTTCAACATACCTGTAGTGATGTGTTTTATAGATACAGACAATGCTTTTGACTGCATAAATTAGAAGAAGCTCTTCAAAGTTGTCTCCGCTCACAAAGTAGACTTGCTGAAGTCCCTAAATGAGTTCAATTCTGTGGTGATGAGAGTTGATGGTGAAGAATCTGAGGCTTTTCAAGCGGAACATGGAGTGTCTCAAGGATGCATATTATTCCAGTCATTACTCAACATCTATGGTGAGCACATTGGACTGGTGGTATTTCCATTGGAGGAAGAAGAATCTCTAATCTGCGATATGCAGATAATACCACCTTGATTGCTTCGGATGAAGAGGAAGTGGCGGAGCTCGTCAATCTGTTGAAGATAGCCAACAAAAGACTTGGACTTCGTATTAATACATCAAAAACAAAACTCTTAGTGGTGGGCTGGGCCAAGTGTCTTCCAGTTTCTACAGCTCTGAGCGAATACAAAAAGGTCAACGCTTTCGTATATTTAGGCTCCATCATCGAACTAGATGAAGGTTCGTCGGCAGAAATACGGCGCCGAATCGCTCTGACCAAATCAGCTACGGCCAGATTGCGGAATGTCGTTTGTAATAACAAGATCTCCAGAAAAACAAGGAAGAGACTTATACAGTCACTTGTTTTCTCTGTTTTCCTATATGGTGTGGAAACATTGATGTTGAAAACAGATGATAACAGAAGAATCGGTGCCTTCGATATGTGGGTCTGCCAAAGGATTCTGAGGATACCTTGGACAGCGCGATGAACCAACATTTCAATCGTCAACGAAACACAGGAGCCAGTCAGGTCAAGTGTTTACACGAGAAACGTATTCTAGGATATTTTGGACATGTGGCCAGAAGAGAAGTCGAAAATCTCAAAAAAGACATTCTCTTCAGTAAGGCCCCTGGTAGAAGAGGGAGAGGAAGTTTTCTGACCAGGTGGTCTGACATCATCAAAGTGCGAATGGGCTCTGTGGTAAGAGCTGCTTCACAGACGTAGGATTGTCAGAGATGGAGCGCTCTTTTAGGTGCAATATGATCGCAAGTGACTGAAACCTATTGATGGGATGATGACGTTTCGATATATAACAATTGGAAGATCCTAGATGTGCCTTCTGAAGGTTTGACTTTTCCAACCCATAGTACGCCCTAAAAGCCCCGAAAAAACTGGTTCTTTAAATGAGTTTTGGCGGTTTTTCGACTTCGCCCTTCGCATATCACTCCACCAAATTCAGCTGGAGGAGTTGAAATTCAGTATATAGGGGGTCCTAGATGCAACTAATAGTGGGAGGGGGATTCAGGTATTAATTAACAAATCAACCTGCCGTGAGTGGAACAATTCATGAAACTGCATTGCGGTTCAGTACTGATCAAATTTATTCAAATTCGGCCAATACGTTTGGATTGTAGACGGATTAGAAATATATGCTGAGTGAGGATGGCCTTGGGGTAAAATTCAATCAGTCTAAATTTCAGATAGGGCAGCTGAGATGCAGAAATTGTGTATTTTTGAGCCAATTGATAGAGAATCAAAAGTTCCTTCCGTCAATTAGGAGGAAAAATATTTGTGTGGCAGTTTTTACACTTTTCTACCTTCTCTCCAAATTCAGCTACGTTCAAATTTGTTATGCAGATTTATTAGTGATGCTAAATGTGTTCTTTGAGGTTTTTTAATATTTCAGCCTCATTGCACTTCCCTCATAGTCCTGAAGAAATTTTTTTTCGGGTGATTTTTGCCAGCTTTCGAGTTTCTCCTTCTCATATCCCCCCCCCAATTGAACTAGTGAGTTGAAACTTGGTATACAGATTTCGTAGGAGTACGGGGGTTTAAGCTATTCACTTCTATATTTACCTCTACCTCTAGCATTGGCCATCATCGAGCGTTACTTTTCTTTACTTCATGAATGGAATATCTCTGATATTTTTTTGAAAATCAGGCTCAGTAAACTATAACGCATTGCGATGTTTTTTTTTTTTTTGACTTATGCAACTTTGAAAAAAGCAATTGATTACCCAATTATTAAAGAATTTTCCACTTTTACCATATATGCACCACGTAGGTATCTTGAAAGCGTCCAGTTTTTAGACTAAATAAATCATCATTTTTTATTCGTACCCTCGAGTTAAACAGCGTTTTTTGTTAATGCGAGCTGAATAGTTGGTGATATTTGTCACTTGGTTTTTTTCGCTCCGTAATGATTCTTTTAGAAAGTGACCATCTGACCAATATAGGAGACGATTGGCTCGAGTACAATATTTAAGATAGGAATGCAACAATGCATTAAGATGATTTATGAAGGCTATTTCATTTGGTGGACGACGACGACGACGACGTCGAAAAAAAAAGAACAACAACAACAACGAGATGACGAAGACGACGATGACAATAATGAAAACGTATAGATACCTAGACCTACCGCGCCTTTCTCCTAATTAATGGCTCGCGATAACCATCTTTTTTATTAGATCTAATCGAATTGAAAAATAAAAAACTATGTAGTATACGTGTCGAGTATAACTACATAGGTATTTAGCAGTATGCACATAGATTCAGAAAAGATCCTCCGCTTATCTGTACGCGCACCACCCCCCAACAACCACCTTCGTACAATTTTGATCGATAAATGTATGTCTGGAATTAGGCTGTACGACCTTCGATTCAATGAATTTTCAAAGGGCCCACCTTCCAAAAAAAAAAAATATGTTCCTTTACGTCTTTTTGCACGGCGATGGAAATTCGTAAGTTATATACTCGGAAAAATTGCACCGTCTTTATACACTCTTACATATGGAAACGATACCGCGCGTACAAGACATTAAAAACGAATAAAATTATCGACTGAAAAAGGTAATGTGGTATTTTCACGGACAAACGGTTCAATTCAACTCTTGGCAAAAGGTTAAAAGTTAACGAAATATCGACATGTACGTTGAACTTGGTAAAGTTGTCAATTATTGATGCCTACTCGAAGTTGAATCGAAATAATAATAAAAAGAAAAAAAAATGTGGAAAAAAGGGTACTCGGTTAGAAGTATACTTGCGATTGGGAGAGTAATTTCGAGTCGTCGAGCACGGTGCGATACGATGCGATGGCGGTCGTTCCAAAAATACCGGGTCGTTAATATTTAAAAACTCGGCTAGGCATAAAGGCCTCCATTATCAAACAGAAATAAATTGACAACCACGTGCGCGTCGTCGTTCATTCACGTTTCCAAGGTCGTAATTGTGTGTGATGAAGTGATTGAAAATGGGAAATTTTTAACTAATCGATTTTTCGCTTCGGTTAGTTCTTTTCAGGCTAATGCGTGAGCGAACCGTTACGCTGGGGACGTACGGAAACGCGAATTCGTATACTTTTTCCGCCTTTTTCTCGCAACATGAACGGTGCGTGTTTGTCTTTGTGGCATTTTAGCGCGATAAAAAATGAAAAAAAAATCTATCTGTCGATTTTTACGATACACAAGATCTCGGGAAATCTTTTTTTTTTTTAGTTCGCATTACAGACCTAAATTTTGATTGTTATCGAACTGATAGTAAAGACGCAAATCACTAAAAATGAGCCTCTGTGCGATCTGAATGTTAAAAGCAATTTCATGATTGATTCTTGTTCTAAAACGTCCACCCACCTCTCCCCTGAGGATCCACCTGCTTTCTGAGAAACGCCCCTATCTCCTCACGTATGATCCGTATCGAAAAATTTTTCAAATAAAATTTGCAGCTTGAAGTATCAGGAATATTTTGAATTATGTGCAAAATTTCGCTCAAACCACTCCTCCGCCCTCTATTTTACGAATTATCCGTCAAAAACACGTCAAAAATCGATTATTTCTATTTTACATCAAAATTACCAAACATACGACCGTACTCGATAGAATCAAAGCAGTTCAGAATCGCAAATAGAATATATATACTCGAAATTTAGCCAGTGTTGCAAGAACGGAACGAGAACGAAGAACGCATTTGAACGCATTTTTCATGAGAACGTCAACGTTCTCGAGAACGAGAAAAGACAACTTGAGATTCTTGAAGAACAAGGAAAGAACAATTGTGAATATTTCAAAAGAACGAGAACTCATAAATTTGCTTACATTCTTCGTTCTTCAGTTAACTTTTTTGTAATGTATTTGTCACAATTTTCCCTGCCTAAATCCAATTGGGGGTGGGGGGGGGGGTTGTGAGAGGTTGCAATAGAGCTAAAAAGTTGGAACTCCCAAAAGGCACATCTAAGGTCCTAACTAAATGTACATACCAAATTCCAACTTCCTAGCTCATTTTGGTGGGGCGATGGGGAGGGGGACAGCTCTTTTCAAAGTCAAAAAAGGGAAAAACTCTCATACCTCCTCTCTTAATTGACCTAGGAGGTTAATTTTTGGATATGTTATATAACTCTTGGTTCTCTATCAATTAGTTTAAAAAAATGCAATTTTTTGCATTTTTGACATCTCAGCATCCCCTCTGTAAAATTGGGATACGCCTGAATTTTGACCCAAGTTCATTCCCACTCATATATATTTAATCCGCTGCCAAACTGAGCCGATCGACCGGATTGGAGCGATTTTGGTAGGTACTGAACGGAGTAAATGATTTTAATGTTCAAAAAAAATTAAATATCTGACATGGCTAAAAAAAAACATCTTAATGATCTTTGGGTATCCTAAAACAGATTTTGTTGATATCCCCCCCCCATCCGCTGTTGGTCGTAAGACTGTAAAGCCAGGTTTTAATTGGCAATATGACATGGAAAATTAGGCTAAAAAAAAGAGTGGGAACGGGAACGAAAACGTCAGCGAAAGAACGAAGAACGAAAGAAAATGCTTTCTTGCAGCACTAAATTTAGCAACTGTCAACCCCTATCGGCATTATAAATCCCCGTTCAACATGTATGATGATGGTAGCGTATTAGCGAGTGCATTTCAAAAAAAAAATCGGCAATTGATGATATAATTATGAAATTTGGTATAATTGATGAGGGAGATGTATAAAAATTTCTTAGATCGAGAGGTATTCAATATTTTCCATGGGAGGAGGGGTTGGGAGATGAAACTTTAAGGCATCAGCCCTCTCCGATTTTCACTTGAAGTAATTTTTACGATTTTGGGCCTCGTAAAATACGAATATCATATTATTTTTAAGATCCGATGACGAGCAGTGCCCGAAATTCAAAATTGAAAGACTCCGCCTGGTGGTGTTTTTCGTGAAAAATTACTATATAAAGCAGTCCCCAATTTGTAAAATAGGGGGCGAGGGAGTGGTTTGAGCGAAATTTTGCACATAACTCAAAATATTCCTGATACTTTAAGATACAAATTTTATTTGAAAAATTTTGCGATACGGGTCATACGTAAGGAGATAGGGGCGTTTCTCAGAAAGGCTAAATTTGTTGTGTGGACGTCCAAGAATAGAAATCAATCACAAAATTGTTTTCAACATTCAAATCGCAAAAACCGTACGAATAAATCTTTTTTCGTGTTGGAAAAAATTTCCAAAATAATCACACGTACCTAACATAAACAGAAGGGAAAAGGGAAGAAGGAGAAGGTAAAAAAAAAAAAAAGGTCAACCGGAACGACGGAGACACGGAGACGTATAAATAATAAATAATAACCAGCGTAGTTTGCCCTCCATAATGATTTTGATCGTTTGACGAAAATTTTCCTCATATGTATTTGTAAGATGTACTACGCAACTAGAAATATTGTGCGCTACACGCTGCGATTTACTAACTGATCAGCAAAAAAAAAAAATAATAAAAAAACATGCACAGTATCATCCCCGAAGGCGATGAAGACTTGAGTGTATCACATGTATATAAGTTAGGCTGTGTATTTTCCGTAATATATTTTTATTCGTTCAAACAACACGGCGCGATAACTGCATTTTAAATCATCGATTTCGCTGAATTTATCAAACAGTCGTGTTTTTTTTTTCCTTTTCAAATTCGGTACTGTTTCGATAGATACGTTGTATCCGGATAAGTATAGGTACAGCAAAATGCAAAATAGCTGGTTATTTATAAGCGCCACGATACAGATAAATTATTTGTATTTAATACGATGTTCATTCGGGTATGTATACTGCGCAGGTAAAGAGGTACAGGTAGGTAGGTTTGTTTATACGAGTGCATTGTTCGTAACTACAGGTATATTTTACCTTCTGAGAACTGCATAGTTCTATAAAAAAAAAAAAATCCGAAATAAATTTCAGCTCATTATTGAGTCACTGGAAGTTAGTGTATAGGTGAGAAATTAATTTTCTAAGTTCAAAAAGGTCGCAGAAATTTATGTATTCCCCAGTTAATTGCCTTAGAACGTTGATATTAGAATAAGGCACGAGATATTTCTCTCAATTATTTAATGACGCTATACGAGATTTTTTTCCATTGCTCTCCAGTCAATCAAGCCTCTTTCCAGAATTTTTACCAACGAAAAGTCTTATTATAATTGAATGGTTATATCCATCTGCGAACCATCTCGATGCTCGAAGGTTAGAAACAGAAACTTACTACTCCATTATGAATTGAGCCAAAATGATTTTCAATTCTATGTACTTCGAAGTACCATTAACCCGAATCAACCTATGGTATTCAAAATCGATTCATAGTTACACCGAAGAAATGCTCAAAGTGTACTTTGCAAAAGCTCTTCAGCTAATATTGCTTACGCAAATGAGGAACGAATTTCATTAAAATAATCGGAAACACTACACTTAATTTGATACACTCACCCTTGCATGAATCTACGAATCGCCGATTATAGCACAATAATGATAGGGTTGTAAATTTCTAAAAACAACATTCAATTCTGTACAGCGGCCATTTGGTCTGTGCTATTTCCAACACCACCCACCTATTGCCTACATACCCATTACCTATGTAAGTTTCTAATAATTTGCGTTATGTACCATTAAGCTGTGGATTGATGATACAATTCGATACGACACGAAGGTGACGATGGCAACGAAGGGTAACGAACAGTACGTATTTCAGCGTTCAACATTCAAAATCGAATTAAAATAACGAACATGAATAGTTATGTAGGTACAACAACGACGACGCGATACAGTAGACAAGGTACCTCTACCAACATGTATAACGTATAAGGAATTGATCATTTTACCCTTAAATATGTATACGGTATCATCTCTCGTATTCGCCGGCAGAAACGCCAAGGTGGTGTAACGAAGAGTAAAGGATGCAGCGTGGTGTCAGGTCCACCATTAACGCTTCTCTAATCGTGCCAAGAATGATGAATTACGACAATAGATTTCAACGTGGGATGATACTGTGTACCATACAGTTGACAAATTCGATCACGACTGCGAATATTTCTCATTTATTAGATAATTCGAACGTCGTGGTAGAGATTTTTCCGATGTTTTTACAGTATTTCCACCATCGCATCGTCATGGCTTTTTTGATATGTGTAAAGTCAAAATACAAACTACTTTAAAACTTGAACGAATTTTCGTAGGCAATTACGTATTCGTTCGTATCGTAGCGAGACAGAAATTATTATCTTTTATTAAAAATATGTAATTACGAGTACTCGTAATGATCAACTACTGAACACTCGCAACAGGGAATGTTCAACTAGCAACTGAAACGAATATTCTGCAATGGTAGTAAACTCACCCTTAGTATCAAAAGGTAAACACCCTACTCTCAATTAAGAATGGAGGAAGGCTTCTGTTCTCCAATTCTATAATAAACTTTCACACATTATTAGATAACGTTGTAAATAATTTTGAGAGCAAAAATCGCACCTCCTTTTCTGCCACTGCTAACCATTATGATAAAAAAAAATACTTCTCGAAGGGGAAACTCTGAATTTCACGTAGATGTACTGCCTAAGCAAAGGCTTACCAACACGATTTTTTTAGGCTGATTTTCCCGCGTCATTTTGTCAACGAAAACCAGACGTTTACAGTCTATCGACCAACGGCGGATCAGGAGGGGGGATATTATTGAAATCCGTTTTGGGGTCCTAGAAGGCCATGAAGACGATTTTTAGCCACGTCAGATATTTATACTTATTTTTTTTATTTATGCCCCCCCCTCCGTGAACATTAAATCATTTACTTCGCTCGATACCGACCGAAATCGCTCCAATTCGGTCATTCGGCTCAGTTTGGCAGCAGATTAAATATATATGAGTGGGGGTAAACTTGGGGTCAAAATTCAGTCATGCCCCAATTTACGGGAAATTGCTCCTTTTCAGACCATTGATAGAACATCAAAAGTTGTATACCATATCCGAAAATGAACCTCCCAAGTCAATTAGGAGAGAAGATATGTAGGTTTTTCCCCCTTTTTAACCTTGAAAAAGGGCTATTCCTCCCCTATCTCTCACCAAATTGAGCTGGGAAGCTGAAATTTGGTATGTACATTTAGTTGGCACTCTAGATGGCCTATTGGGGGTTTTGACTTTCTAGCTCCATTGCACCCTCTCATAGCCTCAAAAAAATCGTTTTTTATAGATTAGGTAATTTTCTCATTTTTTGAGTTTTGTTTCTCACATTACTCCCCTCTAAACTGAGCTAGGTACTTCAAAATAAGGTATGTGCATTTAGTGGGGGTTCTAAACGTGCCTTTTGGGGGTCTTGATTCGACTTTTCAACCGTATTGCACCCCTTCACAGCCCTGAATATCTGGTTTTTTGATCGATTTTTCCACTTTTCAGAGTTTATTCCTAGCACCCCAATTCGGCTATGAAGTTGAAATCATGTATGTCCCGTCTGTAAAGACCCTTGATCTTTTGGAAATTTCGACCTTTTAGCCCCGTTGAACCCTTCTTACCAGCGATACTTTTTTCAATTCTCATGATTGTATGTCAGGAAAATCAGGCTGAAAAAGCATCGCTTCGTGATGCCTTTTTTTTTTAAATTTTCCAACCCATAGAATGACAAGTAAGGGACAAATCGAAGATTCATTCCATGTCAAAATGATTCAAATTCGATCTTTGGTTTTTCTTTTACTTATATATTTTGACAAGTTTGTATAAGTGGTCTGGTAACGGAATCGTCGTTTTTTCGGACTTGAATTTTCAAGAGAATGAAGGGGGATGGTGGGAAGGTGTGTGGTGGTCCTAGCAAGCGTTAGATTTGAGATAGATCTGTTTAGGCAATTTTGTAAGGAATTATTCAAAATTTGTAAAAAAAAATTTGAAAGATCAAATTGATTTTTTACTAATTTGAAGACGTTGAATTCCAATATCGGGTGATTTTTTTGATCTGACTCCTTTGAATCCACCTCCCCTTTGTATCCTCCGCAATATGGTCAACATTGAAAAAATGGAAAACTAAGAACGGATCCCTAGTTCGAGGTCGCTGAGTTTCACCATTCACTCATTTGTTGGATGTGTCCCCTGAGTACCCCCTACTCAGCAAAAACATGGAAAATAAGAAGAAAAGATCAATGCAGAGTGTGGCACATCGATTCCTAATAATTCGACAATGCTGACGTATCGTTTTCCTTATCTAACTACCCTACACACTCGTATTTTTCGAATTTTTTATAATATTTCCTAACACAATTTGGAGGGAGGTTATGCGAGGAACAAACTCAAAAAATAAAAAAAATAAGAAAAACCGATCAATGAACTACCTTTTTGGGGCTGTGAAAGGATGTAATGGAGCTAAAAAATAAGAACCCCCATAAGCACGTCTGGAGCCTCAACTAAATGTACATACCAAATTTCAACTTCACAGCTCGATTTCGTAGGGGGGGTGGATAGAGGAGGAACAGCCCTTTTTCAAGGTCAAAAAAAAGGAAAACCCCTATATTTCCCCTTGTAATTGACTTGGGAGTTTGATTTTTGGATATGTTATGCAACTTTTTATTCTCTATCAATTGGCTTAAAAAGGACAATTTTTGCGTTTCTGACCCCTCGGCATCTCCCCCTCTAAATCGGAGCATAACTGAATTTTGACCCAAATTCATCCCCACTCATATATATCTAACCTGCTGTCAAACTGAACCGATTGACCGATTTGGAGCGATTTTGGTCGGTATCGAGTGGAGTAAATGATTTTAATGTTCGGGGGATAAAAATAAACAAAAAAAAAATAGAAATAAGAATCTGACGTGGCTAAAAATCGTCTTAACGGCCTTTGAGGATCCAAAAACGGATTTTGTTGAATACCTCCCCCCCCCCTCCTGATACGTCATTGGTCGATAGACTGTAATAGCTAGGTTTTCATTGATAATCTGTCAGAAATTCAGGCTAAAAGTAGAGTATCCTTTGAAAACGGCCAGAGGAACAGAGATACTCTCCAGTTATACATAATATGATGCCTCAAAGTCGGAGAGCCCTATTAAACTAAGAGCTCTACATAGATCCACTGAGGCATACCTCAAGTTCACACACACACACGATACGTTTATATTTTTGTCTAGCAATATTTATAATCTAACGAGCGTCAAGAAGGAATGAAAAGAAAATGAGCATACTTCACTATTCGCGGTACATGCATAGAATAATTGTACCTACGAGTATGTTTCGCGTATAACCGTGAATTGAACGAGAAAAAAGGGGAATAAAACCATATTTACGCTTAAAAAGAGAGGAAACTATACGATTAGTGCTTATCGAAACCGCGAAAGAACGGCAAGATTGGCAAGTATTTCAAGCAGTTGCCGCACGCTTGTGAATACCGCTAATTTGTATTCAAGGAAATAAATATCTATAATACTCGGCAGACTCGACTCGTAGGTATCGCGGCGGCGTTCGTGTTCGCTAATAGGTTCTACACTAAACGTGATATTTCATTCTTTCTCAACAATAAATACATCGAAACTGACCTACATGGATAGAGATTTCCTCGATTCTAGAGCGAAATACGGCAAGTTATATGGCGATAAATGTAGCATAAAGCTATGTAAATATCAAGTACCAATATCTAGACGTATACGACATACGTAGTAGGTAGTAATAGGTACACAGAGTACATTCGTACAAAATAAAATAACATCAGCAACAACAAAATCATCGCAACTAGTGAAACAATAACGTGCTCATTCATACCGTAAGATTAGCCAAGACGAAGGGAAAAAAATCCATACACGTACACATACACATACAATATACTGCACATTATAAACAGTCATTCGACTTCTCGTACGTGTAAGTACAGTACAATGCATGTGGTACTACTAACTCACTTTCGTGCATACGCAAGCCATTCACATTCAGCACAGAGAGGCATCGTACATAGTAAATCGCCTCCGGCTACAAGCTTCCAGACGGCTTTACCGAGCTTTAAATAAGTACCTACTTTAAAACCATCAGAAAATTGGTTTTATTTCACCTCACGTCGACGCTGTCCCATCTGCACTGCCATAAACACGCCGTTGAGCCGCTCGTCAATACTCGCGTCCTCCCATCAGCTCGTGTGTACGATGCCTATATTGCCTACATTCGGAAAAGCCGACAAATTTTCTCAATTCCTTTGCGACCTTTCGGTCGAACGGATAACAAAGTATTCAGCGTTGGCAGCTTAATAGTATTTAAATTCGCTTCGACAAATTAATTCTTCTTCGCGGATGGTGGGCGGCCTGTCCCGTACACTGTACCATTATGCCACCTTCGCGATACAATGGAAAGTTCGTGGAAAATCAGCGTTAAAAATGGATGAAAAAAATGGGAAACTTTTTGCCTGTTTATGAGAATATTTTTGATTCAATAATTGAACACCTATACGTGTATATCACATTCCAACTTCATTGTCATATCAATAGGTACAGGTACCTGGTTACCTGTGTAATGTACATACGAAAGACCAGTAGGGGGATATCAACAAAATCCGTTTTGAGGTCCTAGAAGACCACTGAGACGATTTTTACCCACGTCAGATCCTTATTTCTATTTTTTTTTTATTTATTTTTTCCCCCGAACACTAAAATTATTTACTCCGTTCAGTACCTACCAAAATCGCTCCAATTCGGTCAATCGGCTCAGTTTGACAGCAAATTAGATATATATGAGTGGGGATAAATTTGGATCAAAATTCAGTTATGCCCCGATTTGGGGGGGGGGGTGCTGAGGGGTCAAAAACACAAAAATTGCCCCTTTTTGAGTTAATTGACAGAGTATATCTAATATTGTTTAGCATATACATCAAAATTCAGTTATGCCCCGATTTGGGGGGGGGGGGTGCTGAGGGGTCAAAAACACAAAAATTGCCCCGTTTTGAGTTAATTGACAGAGTATATCTAATATTGTTTAGCATATACAAAAATCAACCACCTAAGTTAATTAGGAGGGGAGATCTGGGGGATATTCCCCCGTTTTGACCTCGAAAAAGGACTGTTCTTCCCCTATCTCCCCACCAAATTGAGCTAGGAAGTTGAATTTTGGTATGTACATTCAGCCGTCAAAAAATTCATTTCTCCATGATTTTAGAACAGTCGGATATGAACTTCAGTACCTAAAAATTTTATCCTCGCCTATTGGAACCCGTTTCAACAGATTGAGGTAGTTTTCCTGAAATTTCCAACCAGACAGTTGAAAACAGTTATTCAGTGACTATATTATAACATCGACCAATTGACAAAACATCAATTTACCTTAATCTGTTAGAATGGCGACCACTAGACTAGGATACAATTTTCTGCTGCGGAAATTCATATCCGAACATTACATACTAGAGTATTTTAAAAATCCTGGAGAAAGTAAAACCATTGCTGGAGGCTCCAGAACACTTCAGTTATGCGACAAATCGATTTGGGAGGTCAGTATTAGTGGGTACATTAATTGGAAATTCCAAAAACCTATAATCATCTGTTAGAATCGATGCTCACCATAGCTGCTGAGGTTCACATCCGACACCCAAAAAGCACATCTTTGACCGCCACTAAATGTACATACCTAACTTCAAGTTTCTAACTCAATTTGAAGGGGAGTTATGTGAGGAACAAACTCAAAAAAATTAAAAAACAACACTTTTTTAGGGCTGTGAGAGGGTGCAATGGAGTTAAAAAATCGAAACCGCCAAAAGGCCTATCTAGAGCCCCAACTAAGTGTACATACTAAACTTCAACTTTCCAGCTCGATTTGGTGGGGGGGGAGGATAGAGGAGGAACAGCCCTTTTCCAAGGTCAGGGGAAAACTCTCATATTTCCCTTCGTAACTGATTTCGGAGGTTGATTTTTGGATAAGTTATACAACTTTTGAATCTCTATCAATTGGCTTAAAAGGAACAATTTTTGCGTTTCTGATTCCTCAGCGACCCCTCACCCAAATTGGTGCATAACTGAATTTTGACCCAAATTCATCCCCACTCATATATATCTAATCCGCCGTCCAACTGAGTCGATTGACCGAATTGGAGCGATTTTGGTCGGTATCGAGCGGAGTAAATGATTTTAATAATGTTCGGAGAAAAAAAATAAAAATAAAAATGAAAATCGGGCATGGCTAAAAATTGTTTTAATGGTCTTTTAGGACCCCAAAAAAGATTTTGTTGATATTTCTCCCCACCTTCTTCATTCGTCGTTGGTTGACAGACTATAATAGGCCGGTTTTCATTGGCAACATGGCATAGAAAATCAGGCTAAAAATTTTTGAAGTCTCCAAAACGTCTAGAAAATAGGACAGATCCATTCACGTGGTCAATATTAAGAAGCACGCCAATTTTCCTCAATTATAAGTTCAATAGATCATATTTTGTGAAGTATTTTATTTTCGCTGTATTTATCAGCTATACAGTTGGTAAAAATTTTCAAAAATTGACCAAAAATCCAAAAATTAACTTCAATTGCTGAAAATTAGGTTTTAGTTTTTTCATCGAACTGTGTTTCATTTTCAATATTTTCCCTTGTACGCAAACTCAAGTTACAAATTCAACACAAGTCAATTATAAGGCTCTCTTTCAGTTTCCTCATCCAAAAAGCATCCTTAAGTGAATATCTCACATCTGTGAAATCTGGCTCGCAGGACAATCCGAGTCGAAGGTACAAACCAACGCGATCTAGCTCAAGAGTAATAGCTATTAAGAGTGAATCTGATGAAAAGAGTGATGCGAAGTAGCTCACAACTCCAACATGACATATGACAAATTGCCACCAGAATAAGAAAAAACTAAAATAAAGGCGCTCTTAAAACTGAAATAATGGTCGAGTGGCGGTAAATTTCATGCATATTTATAACCGCCACTGCGTTCTCCTCTTGATAATGATAACGATGATGACATACCGTTCGCCAAGTGACAGGTCTCTTCCGGATGGGAGTTACATTTTTTCTTTTTCTTTTCCTCGAGTTTTTTTTTTTTTTTTTTTTTTTTTTTTTTTTTTTTTTTTTTTTTTTTTT